>JAFFST010049335.1:170667-188167 GCA_022414735.1 Noturus placidus
GGACACTTCGGCATGGGATCCCCCGGGCCGGGATTCGAACCACCAACCCTACGATTAGTGGATTAGTGGACAACCCGCTCTACCGACTGAGCCACAACCGCCGCACAAAAACACAAAAACACAAAAACAGAATAAATCAAATACTTTTTCAAAGCACTGTACATTCTTTTCCTGACATTAGTGTGGCATATTGAAAATAGCTGGCAATTTGGGCCTCATTTATCATTTCCCTGTTGAAAAACAATAGAAACATTCATAAACTTTGAACTGATTGAATATAATGGGAATTGTATTGGTTTTAATGGAAATTGTAATAGTCCCTGTGGGTCTCTACTGGTAATTTGCTGAATTCTATTGGTGGCATGTTATGTCTAGTGGACACCATGAAGGATCTACATACTTAATGTTATGGGATGTAATGGAAACTGTTTGGTAATGGTTTCAATGGTTAACAGTTGATGGTTTGTAATGGTATTTTAGTGGAAACCATTAGAATTTCTTTGATGGTTTCTATTTTTTTCCATCACTTATTTTCGAGTAAAGTTTATAAATCTCTTCATAGAGCCAAAAGAAGCTTTACTTCATGCTAACATGCATATGTTGATCATGCTAATTGCCTGTAAATTACCAAGCATGTTCAAGGTACAGCTGATTGATATTTACTTATACCAACAAAGCCCCATAAAAGGAAAAGTTCACAGAGAGCTGTAAATGACAAAATGATGAAAGAATGCCTCCTAAGAGCAGTGGTTAATCTTCCATTAATGCAGCTCAGCTATTGCATCATGTTCATTATCATACATTCACACTATATCTTCCTCCTGTTATTGGGTGCCATTATTTTCATCCTAATTGAATAGCTAATCTTATTTCTTCACACAGGATCAACTTCTCCTATATAAAATTCCCAGTGTTGAAAAGTTGACACTTGTACAAAAGTTACCATTTAACATGTTGGGGAGCAGTGTCATTAGCAAAGCATTAGCTTGCTAATTTTAACTAGCCATAATTACCAGCAATGTCTTAGTGATATAGGAATGAAGAAATATAATTCAGAAAGGTTTCTGGCTGTTAATGAGACAATTTATTATTATTATTTTTTTTTTTAATTGGCAGAACGGATAGCATTTATCATGGCTATTCCTTCATTGTGGCTAAGCTACATTTGCTATGTAGCTAGCTTGCCTTTAGTGAGAACATTTAGTATTGTTTTTTCCATGTTAGCTAAAGTGCATTAATTCACAGTATAAATACATAAAATCTCAGTGTCTCATTTCTTCAACATGTAAAAAAAAGTAAATAAAATATTAATAATAAAAATATAAATAAATAAAAAATGTAAATAAAATCAAGCAATGCTGCCACGCTGGCTTCCAGCACAGATATAATAATAATGCAGGAAACAGAGGGTCCTGTATGGCAAAATTATCAGGTTTCAGGACTAGAAATGACTGTCATCGCCATTTTTATGTGATTCTGTTGCTTTTCTGCTACTTTATTCCAAAGCTAAATAACATAATACATATTGTGTATTGTGACAATGCTTTGTGATATGATTTTTCCATATCGTCCACCCCTCACTTATACTGTATGCATATGTGTGTGCTTTGGCATCCGTCCCACTCTTTTCTTGTTTTTTTCCCCGATAATATGGCCCTCTCTCTCTTTCTCTCTCTCTCTCTCTCTCTCTCTCTCTCTCTCTCTTTCTGTTGGTCTATCTCACCCTCTCTTTCATCTCCCCTTGTCCTCTCAGGCATGCTGCTGATACCACTGCCACAGTAGTGGACTTGCTTCCCTCTTT
Source organism: Noturus placidus (assembly GCA_022414735.1). Taxonomy (NCBI): domain Eukaryota; kingdom Metazoa; phylum Chordata; class Actinopteri; order Siluriformes; family Ictaluridae; genus Noturus; species Noturus placidus. The sequence continues at coordinate 172,469 of JAFFST010049335.1, forward strand.
AGCCACTAACTCAGAGTCAGTCACTGACAGTCCTGCTAGTGACCGCACCACCCTCAACTCCAGCACCACCCCTGCGCCTGACCCCAAAACCACAGCCCGTCCGCAGTCTAGTTCCCCCAATGCCATCATAACCTCTCCTACCTCCCCGCCTGTTGACACCCCGCTGGTGGACCTGAGTGATGGTCCCTCCAACCAGGTTTCTCGGCGCTCAGAAATCCCCAAATCCACTCCCTCTTCATCCAAACCCAAAAATGCTACAGATGCCATCCAAAATACAGATTCAGCTACAGTCTCACAGGTAGATGGAGGAGCCCACCACGCTTCAGATGCTGATCTGGCCAATGACTCCAACACCACCAGTGCACCAGCTGTGCCCAGCCAGGACGAGTATGGCTCTAGTTGTGTGTGTGTGTGTGTTCCTCACTACTTTTCACCTTTTTTGTTAGTGTTGGTCTCTCTTCTCTCAATAATCCACACACCCACATTCATTCCACTCACCCACTCACTTTGCCTCTCCTCATTTCACTAATATGAAAAACTAGTGTGTTTCATGAGGAAATGGCACTCCAGCCCTGAAACATTCATTACTTATGAAAGCATCTTTGATGTATGTCAAGATTCTGCCAAGTGATGTATACCTGAGCCAAAAAAATTATCATCAAAACACAAACTTGATAAAGTGACATCACCAAAACGTTATTTTCCAATTTGGCTTGAAATAGTGCGTAGCATAAAATACACAATAATATTTTCTTCTCCATGTTCTCCCCAATTTGGTCCCCTGCCAATTCCTACTCTTCAGCCAGTTATACCCTATCATATAACAGGGGAGAGTGAAGGCTAATGGGTGTTTCCGCAGAGACACGTGAATCCAGCCATCCACATCTTTTTGAACTGCCGCTCACAGGTGCTGTCTGCCCTGTTTCGTATGTATTATCTCAAAGACACCCTCAAATGTTCCTGTGATTGACAGCAGAGAGTATACCATCCCTCCCATTTAGAGAGCATGGCCAATTTTGCTTCCTTGCCCCAGGCCACAGATGGCTGTGGCATCAGGGGGATTTAAAATTTCTATGCTAGGGTGTGTGCTTTTCTGTTCTGCTTTCACATACTGAGTGGAAGTGTAACTGGAAAAGGCGGTCCCTTAATATACCTACAGTAACAAAAATGCTGATTTAGCGTCCTGCTGTCGTTGTCTTTGCGATTAACCATGACTTTATTGTTCCTAACCATACGACAATAATAGGTTAAAATGTAGTTCATTGGTTTATTTAGCTTTATTTTAAACCTTGCCTAAGGCAAATATTCCTAAACTGTGATGGAAATAAAATGGAAAATCCTGTCTTAAAGCAAAATAGCTATCTCTATAGGTAGCAAACTAAATTTAAAAAATAGCTTTTGATTAGCCATGTAGTGCGTGAACGAGCCATTATGAATGTTGCGTAACTAAAACCATTATTTTACTGCAACTCTTGTCATCGTTCCAAAGAAAAGAAAGTCTACTGGTGATTGAGTTTGTTTTGGAAATTTTACTCCCTTGTAGACCCAGGGACACCTATTACTTGGCAAAATAAGGACAAGCATCTTCTATCCTGTAGCCACCATTACTGTCTGTTCTTACGTGCTCTGATGTACAGTGTTGATAAACATAGCTGCTCTGCATCACTTATCTGTGCCACTGGTGAAAATTGGATCACTTGTGGCAGGTGTTAAACGTAAACACCATTAGGAAAGTGTGAAATTGGTTGCGTTTTTGGGGGGAATTGTTTTCAGGGACGAACTAATTGATTTCTCTGTTATCTCGGCGAGAGAAGTGACTGCAAACAGAAAGCTCCTGCCATAAATAAATCGGAGCATTCCTTCTTGTTTAGCTTCCCTCATGCCCAAGACACTCACAAACGGACTGGCACAATAAAAAGTCAATATGTGGTCTTAATGTGTCCCAAGTGGAGGTGTGATTGAGGTGATGCTGACTCTTGATGGAGAAAGAGATTTGTCTTAATGAGTGTGACGGGGAGGTGGTACTATCTCTGCTCCCTCAGGTGATTCGTCGTCAGCGTGTCCACTATTGCTACTGTCAGGCTATCGGGTCAGCTCGAATATGCTTTCAAACTGTGAATGCAGGTGGAATGAATTGATATGATTTGGCCATAGCGCATCTGACTTTCTCTCTCTGGGCATGCAGCTTTGACCTCACTTTCTCTTGGTTGTTTCATTGCGTCTCTGGATTGTATCTGGCTTTTGCTGCAAAACCGTTGCCTCACAGCTCCAGAGTCCTTGGTTCAGTTCTGGTAACGGGTTACTATCTAAGTGGAGTTTTGCATGCTCTCCCCATGTCTGTGTGGATTTTCTCTGGATTCCTCTCAAAAACAGGCTAGCAGTTCGATTGGCAACTCAAAATTGCCCCTAAGTGTGAATGTGTGTCTGGATGGTGGTCTGCAATGGACTAGCGTCCCATCCACAGTGTGCGGATTCACCACAGTTCTGGGGATTCACTACAACCCTGACCAGGATCGTATGTTGAGATTTTTAACCACTGCACAGGTCTACTACACTACACTTGTAGTGAAGTGCGTCTCCAGTTGACCAGACCAAAATCCGATAGTGTGTTAACATGCACATCAGGTCATTGCATTCAAACACCAACTTGTTCGTGTTTTTTAATGAGGGTGGCCATATAAAAAAATCATAATCTCACTAGATATTTTAAAAGGGGCAACATCAGCATTCATGAAGCATGTACATCAACTATTGGAAGGGGTTTTGATGTTTAACATGGCTTGGCATGACAGATGGCTAAAATGCATCTCAGACCTCCTAAAGTGTTTTAGATCTACTGAAAATGGGTGCATTTGCACTTTCAGGTTTTATGTGGATAATCTGCATCCAGAGGTACTCGTGATAATGAAGATGTAAATGGCGACTTTGATTAAACAATTTGTTGAAAAATCAGATTTATATAATCAGATTTTCCCTCGATCCCAAATGTTATAGATCACCATCTTTAGTTTTAGCATCTTTACTTGTAAGCAAGTAATGCAAGCCTGACTCACCCGAAATCCTTTCTGCAAATATATATAATGACAATGTAAATTATCATGTCTTTGCATTGATCAACATGGGTAAAGTACAAAATTAAATTTTTAAATACACAAATTTGAATTAGACGTGAAACAACCTCATAATTCCAGCTTCAAGCTTTATGATGCGGGGTCTAATATAATTGGCATAGATTAGTATATGTAAAGGTCTTTTAATTAAAATAATTAATATTCTTTTTAGGCTCCAAATAAAACACCATAGAAAAACACAACAAAACTAATATTAATATGGATTAATTTATTAATATTAACTGGATCATCTTTAGCACTTGTTTTATCCTGGTCAGGGAGTGGATCACAGGAACACTGGGTGCAAGACAGGAATACACCTTGGCTGGAACGCCAGTCCATTGCATCATACACAGCTAGGGGAAATTTAGACTTGTCAATTCACTTGCTAGCATGTGTTGGAAGGTTGAAAGTAAGTGGTAAAGCCAGAATAAACCCATGAGAACATTGGGAGACCATGCAATACACTTCACAGATAGATAGATAACCTGAACTCAGGAGCGAGCCGGGACCCTGAAGATGTGAAGTTATCTGTGCAAATAAATAACAATAGTCAGTAACTCTCTGGTAAACATCATGAGCCAAACCATTTAATAATTTAAACCAGTAGGCTTTGTTACCAATTCTTACCAGCAGTGTTGGAGTAGCTAACTAAAACTAGCAATGCTACTAACTTAACTGCATTTTTTAATAGCGTGGCATTAGCTCCGCTACTTTAAATATAGTGTGGCTTTTCCAGTAACAAGTGGCTTTTTCAAACGAGTTTTAATGTAGCACAAGCAATGGCTACTTTTTTTTTTGATCCAATTATTTGCATATCTGCAGTGCCCGCTTGCTTCACAGGAATTAAAAGCCTCATTGTACCTCACATGGATAGGAAGAGATTGTCTGTTCGAAACATAAAGCGAACAACCACAGTTTGTTACGTGATGTATAGGACAATGAATCACGCCATGTCAGAATTACCGTAATTACGAGATGACAAACCGAACGCTGACTCTGAGCTGTTTAATTCCTCGGACTTGGTTGTTGACAACTTCAAAATTACATGAAACTGTATTTTTGTCTTTCATTTATTTTCAGATTACTCTTGCCTATTAAGACATTAATAATAGTCAATTATACAAATTATTACACAAATATTATGAGAACTACTTAACTACATTTTAGTGCTGAATTTGAGTGTTTCCGCATGACGTTGCAGCTGTCAGGTGGTACAAGTCTCTCAGAAAACTCGTAGTTTTGAAGTTGTAATTACAAGTTCTACGAAGACGTGAACATACAAATAAAATAAAATAGGGGTGCACGGTGGCTTAGTAGTTAGCACGTTCACCTCACACCTCCAGGGTCAGGGTTTCGATTCCCACCAATGCCCTGTGTGTGCGGAGTTTGTATGTTTTCCCCGTGCTGCAAGGGTTTCCTCCAGGTACTCCGGTTTCCTCCCCCAGTCCAAAGACATGCATGGTAGGCTGATTGGTGGGTCCAAATTGTCCGGAGTGTATGATTGGGTGTGTGAATGTGTATGTGATTGTGCCCCGCCTTGTACCTGTGCTCCCTGGGATAGGCTCTAGGTTCCCCACGACCCAGTACGATAAGCGTTACAGAAAATAAAAATAATTCAATAAGTTCATCGGTGCATGCCGAAGGTTTTATTTTATATTCTGAATTCAACAGTCTGACTGTGTTTCTTATTTAAGGGTGCAGCAAGATAAAAGCTGATAAAAATGTAGATAAAGAAACATAATTTATTTACTATTTTTCCATGATTAATTAATTCATCACTGGTAAATACATAAATATTGTTAATAATCATAATGTCCTGAATTTCCCCTTGTGCTAAGTACCGGAGAATTCGGTGTACGTGAATTGCCCAAAGCGAAACTGCATGTGTTTCCAGGGTTTCATTGACTTTATGTTTCCACCTGTGCTTTTCTTATGGTTTCTGTCCTGTCTCTGCCCTATATTGTCATTGGTTGTTTCCCTTATGTGTTGTCATTGTCCACAGCTGTTTCTGATTCCCCTTTTTGATTAGTTTGTACATTTAAACCCCTGTCTCATTGCTATGTTTTGAAGTATTGTTTCAGTGTTTTGGGTCTCACTTTCCCAGTTATATGATCTTGTTCTTGTTTATGGTTCTGTGATTCAGATTTTTGCCCTGTTTTACCTGTTCGCTGATCGCCTAACTTTCTGCCTGTTTCTGACCATGTTTTAGCCATACGATTTGAATTTGTCTACTAGCTTCTCTTCAACAAAGCATTTACTGCATTTGCATCCGACTGCACTCACCTTATATGACTAATAATAATAATAATAATAATAATAATAATAATAATTCTTGTATGTATTATTATTGTCCTATTGGAAGTATCAGTTATTCAAGTTTGACACATTCATTCTTATTATCCATGATGTGCACATTATAAATTTATGATTGTTCTGAATTATTTCAAATTGTGTTTAATTTCCTTTATGCAAAATTCTACACAATTATCCATGAGCTGATTCACAATCATAACATACTAAAAATATTTCCCATTTAAGTAGCTTCAGTGTATAGTAGTTAGCTATTTTTTGTTAGTAACTTGTAGTGTAGCTAACTACTTTTTTAAAGGGTAGTTCGACTCTAGCTTAATTGCTTCAAACTATGAGTACCTTGTAGCTTGAAAAGCTGTAGTTTCAAAGTAGCTTCCCCAACACTGCTTACCAGTTGCACTCTTTGAAACTAGTAATATTTGCCTACTGGATTCTACTGGAATTAGCTCTAGGCCATGTTTTTAAAGAAAACATTTTGGGTGCAGTCTATTTCCAATATTACTCGATCCTCAGATGCTAAACATATCTCGGCTGACTGACTACATTTCAGTAGAACGTGGGCGGCTGTGGCTCAGTCGGTAGAGCGGGTTGTCCACTAATCTACTAATGGTAGGGTCCCGGCCCGGGTGATCCCATGCCGAAGTGTCCTTGGGCAAGACACTGAACCCTAAGTTGCCCCTGATGGCAAGCTAGCACCTTGCATGGCAGCTCTGCTACCGTGAGTGTGTGCTCTCATTTGTAAGTTGCTTTGGATAAAAGCGTCTGCTAAATGAATAAATGTAAATGTAAATGACGACATCTGCAGTTTAGTCATAGCATGTACAATTTTTGACCCATTTCTAAGGCGATATAACAGTTACCTGAAAGCTACCCCATAAGCTCCTACTGGGATTTTATTGTTAGCAATGTTACCCCCTTTGCTTGAGCTAAGATGTTTGTACGTTTGACTTTTTCCATCACCTCAGTGATGCTATTCTTGCTTTAAAGACTCTAAACAAAGCGTATTATTGTGTGACTGCCAGCAAGTGCTTCTTCGCTTTTGCTAGTTGCTAGCAGACTCGGGCCTCATTGTGATGAAGGTCACACTACTCAATTGCTGGCAGTGGTGAAGTTAATGATACTCAGCCTCCGTCCCTAGCATTGCAGATCACTTTCGGACAGGAAACAAAAGCTCAGCCCGCTGAACCTGACTAAGCCCCCAGCTGAGATTGTGTCGGGCCACTGATATGGTGTACATGGTAACGGGAGACGGCTGCACTCCACCGATCCCATTCTCTTCACCACAATAGTCCTCTGTGGCTGTGACAGACAGGTGTGGAAAAGTGTAGAGGGCAATGACCGCATCCTGGAGGTCCCGTGTTTTGGTTTAAAGGGAGCCGAAGTTGAACAGTCACCTCTCTCACATTGCTTTCGAGGTGTGTAGTGAGCAGCCATGCATAACTGGCTAATAGCTGCAGATCAGATGGCCTACAAAATAAAACGACGTGTCTGAAGGGAGGAAACATGTCAGACATGCAATTAGTGGCGTCTCCCCCAATTTTCCTCTCGCAAGGCTCGTCATTCATTTTCATGATTCATTATCCATTTATGAATGATTTGGCACACTGGTACAAGGCTAGTCAATTCCATTACTGCCAATTTAGCCTGGCAATGAATTGGTCCATTGAGAAATCATGTGGGGAAAAAAAGTTATTTTATCCGGCATAGACAGAGAACTACCTCTTTAATGTCTCATATTTATACACAATTTATACTGCAGTGCTTTTGTATGCTGTTTCAGCCATCCCACAGAGAAAAAAAACTATCCAAGTGACAGCAAAATGAAGGTTAACATTTGCGTAGATGCTTCTGTGCATCTGCGAGAGAGCCACCATTATCATCTGGCTATTGTTCGCTCGTCTCGGTCTCGGTCATTCTCATCAACATCACATCACTTTGTCTGGGTTCGTCTTCTCATTAAAAGACCTGTAATGGTCCATCTCTGATGTCAGGATAAAATGTGTGAAATGTGTTGTTTCTCTTGGGATAAATTTCCCAAAACACTAAAGTGTACTCACGAGGATGATTGCTATAGCTCACAAAGTGCCTCTCTATCGCTCTCTCTCTCTCTCTTTCCCCAGTGGTAAGATTGTCAAAGACGGGAAGAGTAAAGCACCCGAGACAGAGGTGAAGAAACCCTCGGCTGAGGTGAAGACGGTCCCCAATGAAGCCCCGCAGACAAACGGCAATGAGAGCAAAGCGTGATCCAGTGATCTGAGGGCCTCAGAGTCACTACCACATCGAAACAAATGGTTTAATTAAAAAAGGGTTCCTTTCTTCAGTCAATGTCTTCTATGAGTTTGCAGAACAAGAGTTTGTAGATGTATAGAGCGCCTAAAGAACTCGTGCAAATGCCTTTTTTTGTTTGTTTTTTTTTGTTTGTTTGTTTGTTTCTTGTTCTGTTTTTCCATATTCAGATACAACAGGAAGGTTGGTTTTTTTATAGCCTTTAGCGCACTCTACTTCACCTCCTCAGAACAATCTCAGCTGTCTTTTACTCGGAAGAGAAGCATAATATCAGTGTGAATAGTTAATAACTGGGAACGTTAGCTTTACTCCTGAATAATGCCTTTTACGTTGTGCACACACATATAGTCGATACTTTTACCATCTTTGAGCACTGTTTTATTACATGCAGTATTTCCCTATTTTATTATTTTACACACAGATTTGGGTGGATTTTATTTTAACCGTTTTGTTGTGTTTAAATAATGTATAAAAGTAACGGCCTTTTATTTTATTTTTTCACTGATTATTTTTGAGTATTAGAAATAGATTGCTCGCATGCTTGCTTTGCAGATTTTGTCCCATAATGCCCCAAGGTTGTTGTTTTCATTATGACCTTGAGTTTATATTTTTTTATGTTGATGAACACGAAGCAAAAAAAAGCTTTCCCATTAAAACTCAATGAAACAAATGAAGGCACAGTTGAATGACCGAGAGGCGTAGTCTGGTCAGATTTAGATATTGTGATCATTTTATAGCAACACCTAGTTATCACGTCCAGCTTTTCTTTTTTTTTTATTTCTTGTCTAAATAATTGTTTGTGTAAATCAATAGAAAGGGAGCTTGCTGTTATTTTCCAGAGTTCCGGCTTTGATAGGACCAAACCGGAGCGTTTGGACATGAAGATCAAACGACTCCTAAAGAGAACAAGGCCAATGCTGCGATAGTCACAGCTTGAATAATTGTTAAACAGTAGTACCACCAATTATCAAGTACTATTTAAACACTAATAAAACAAAATGAATACAGACTCTTCATTTATATAATCCTTTTTTTTTGAAAGCATAATAAACAAATGGCCATATTGTTTTCTTTATTTAAGCCATAGTACTCAATTTCAAATATTGGGGTGAAAAGGGGTTTTTGTTTTTTCCAGTTTATTTAGTCTGCCAGTTTGTGCACTGTGAATGCGTGATATATCCTAGTGTGAATACAGTGTGTTCTTTGTCATAGACTTGAAATATCCATAGGTTGTGAAAGGTATAGCTGTTAGTACAGATAATGTTTCATCACCATAAAATTCCATTCAAAATATAATGAGACAAACCAATATACATGAAAACTCGTCATGATTCAAAGGAGAAGGTGCCTTCAATGTTAAAAGGTGTGTAGTCTGATTGGGTCGATTGATCCGTACCACTATGGGAGTAGCAGAGATAGTTTCGGGGCCAGAATCATGTTCTTGTTTTTGGGAAACGGTTTTGTTCTGTAAACTGTGAACATGATGGTTTCTTTTCTAAGCGTGTTTGTGTTGCGTACTTTCGGAGGTCTGAGAGTGTACATGGGTGTAATCGAATATTAGCAAGCCCAAGACCTTCACGACTTGCCTATCTCTAACTGATGCAAAACAAGATCATGTGTTCGTGAACAGAAATGTTATAGCACCTTGTTGTCTAGTGCCCCAAGAACATAAAAGCTCGGCACTAATGCAGACACGTCATCTTCACATCAATCGGCTGAGCTGCCCGAGTCCCTTTTCCGTGATCAGCATTGCTGTGGTCCAGTCAAAAATGTAATCCTGTCCATCACGACTATTTTTTAAAAGCTGAAACAAGCATGCAATGTATTCTAAACTAGATGTCATTGGTGTCGAGGTTTGCTAGTAAATTTGTTAAATGAAGAACAGTGACAAAAGACTTTCATTGTTGTTTATGGGTCTAATTGAGTGCTCTGTCCAAATGTGCTGTTAACATCGTCACTTTTTTGTTTGTTTGTATGTTTTGTTGTTTGTTTTTTTTGTTTTTCTTTTACATTACATTAAAGTATGGTCGTTTGTAAGTGCAAATCAAGTAACAAATAAAAAATGCAGCAACAATACCAAAAACACACCAGCAAATTCAGAAAAACATCAATATTTACTCAAAATGGAAACGTTAGGTCTTTGTTGAAGATACGTAACAATAAGTAACAATAACAATTTATTACGATGTTGTTATAAGTGTAGAGTAATTCGTTCTTTGGTATAACCCTGCTTCCTTTAGCCAGCTTTTCAGCATTCGTATCTAAGTTATCTTGTTTTAAAAAATAAACATGGCTCATAAACAGCCTCCAACTCTCCATATCCCACCAACTCTCCAACTCTTGCACGTTGTAACCAATCATCAACGAGCATGTGATGTTCAATGAGGGCCTTTCCATTTTGGAGTTGACGATGTTTTTCTGAAGTTACTGTTGCATTTTTTTGGTTTGTGAACATGTTTTGCACTTACAGGCCAAAGGAATAGTTTGGCAAAATGTCTTAAAATGTACACCATTTACACCACACATGAACTCAACCAGCCAAGCATTTGTCTGAAATTTGCATGTTCGGGAGTAATGGAGCTTCAAAAAACTGACGTAGCTAACAAGTGAGGAAAGTTTATTCTGTCTAAAGCATTACACACTGACCTCAGACTACATTGAATTGTACATTGTCTCAAACAGACTTACTTATGTGGTTTCTGATATCTATTTTTTTTTAAGACAAAAGGAGGTTACAAAGCTAAAGAGGCCTAGCAGCCATGTTGAAGAATCATTCCCTCAGGACATAAAGCTGCAGCTTTATGTGGAATTGTAATACTTTTTATGCAGTTGTATTCTATTTTGTGAAACTATTTCATTACAAATGGTATTACTGATCCAACTTACCTGTATGTCTTTTGAGATGAATGCTGATTAAGCGTAACTTCCATGTGAGCTACATTAGCTTTTAGCTCCAATGCAACACTAAAGAAGCAACTTCAGACCCCATAATGTCTCGGATTATTAACTGCAATTTGGGTGAGTGGAAAATTGGGTACATTTTTGTCCAAACTATTCCTTAAAATTTATTTATTTCTTTTTTTCATTTGTGGAATTCTGGTACATGAACCCAGAAGCTGCACCTCATGATGCCATGTGTTTCTCTGATTGAAGTCATGTTGGGGATTAAATGTGGGACCAATTTCTATGTGAGTTTACATGCTAGCAGTTTACCACTGCACTCACGTCATTCCAACATTGTAAACCATCAAAAAAGGCTGAAAGGTTTGTTTCCAACAGCTCGCACTCTGAGCCAAGTCCATCCTGAAACTGTCTTTTGGCTTAGAGCTGACTCACATTCTTATTTTCCTTCATCAATCACATCTCTCCTCCCAAAACCCTCTTCACACACTCCTCCACCCATCCATTCAGAGCTGCAGGGGCCTTCTCATTCTTGTATACAGATTTTTACCACATCATACACCGGTGCCACCTTCTTCCTCTACTCTCTCACTGGTGTAAATACTGAGTACTAACTCAAACCATTTTGACTTTTCATGTGTTCAATAAAATGGGAAACAGTAAGCTCTCATCTGTCTGCTTTGCTTTTTTTCAACCAGAAATACTACTATAATACTAAATACTAATATAAAATATTCTACAGAAATGTCATTCCTACAGGCTAATATTTAGCCAATGAGCAGTTACCAGGACCTAATGAGGCCCAGCTAAGTAATTAAATGATATACTTCATTTAGCTTTCACTTCGCCTGTTGGCATCTGATAACTCATAAAAATGCCCTGAAAGTGCAGTTCACCTCATTTGGAATAAAAGTTTTGTTGCAGAAAGAATTCAATATTAGAGGCGATATTTATAGCAGTCATTTCTGAAAGTGCATTAGCATAGCAGACCATAAATATACTGCAGCTTCTTTATGCTGTACACATTGTAAATGGTCTGCACTTATATAGTGCTTTTTTTAACCTTAACAATTCCAAAGCACTTTACACTGGTTCTCATTCACCCATTCACACACTCACACACCAATGGTAGTAGAGCTGCCATGCAAGATGCTAACTTGCCATCTGGAGCAACTCTGGGACACTTGCCCAAGGACACTTCGGTATGTGGAGTCATGTGGGCCGGGAATCGAACCACCATCCCTACCGTTAGTGGACAACCCGCTCTACCAACTAAGCCACAGCCACCCAGACATAGGCACATAGACCACTCCTTCAATGAGACAGCCGGGCACAAAGTCCAAGGGTGTTTCTCAAATGGAAGGCTGCAAATGCTAAATGGTCTGAACTTATATAGTGCCTTTTAACCTTTGCAGTTCTGCAAAGCTTTACACTGTTTCTCAGTCACCCATATTCACACATAAATGGCAGAAGAGCTGCCATGCAAAGCCTGCCATTGGGAGCTACTTGGAGCTCAATGTCATGCCCAAGGACATGCGGCATGTGGGCTGGGGATTGAAACACCATCTCTGAGATTAGTGGATACCCACTCTAGCACTTGAGCCACAGCTGCCCCATATCTCAGCTGCCACCTCATGAAGCACCTTCAAAGGCTGTCTCTATTTGAAGGATACTTGGAAGGCAGCCTATGTTTCGTGGCCTTCATTCAGCGAATATTTAAAGATGCATCAGTGTATCCTTTGCGCACACACTGAAATTCACAGAAAAAATAGCAGGACATGAACCAGCACTGAGCTCCCCCGTGTTTGTTATAAAATGTAAGACCAAAAAAGTTTTCGGAGGTAAAGGCATTCATGTTTTGTTTTGTTTTGTTTTGTTGTAAATTAAATGTCACCCATGTTATAAACCACAGGGAGGCCACAGAGGGTTGTCATATGATTCACATTCGCTGTATTGCATTATATAAAGCCAGTTAATATAAACATTGAAACATGAGAAGCCTCAGAAGGACTGTTCTAGGAAAGACACAGCCTTCTGTTTGAAAAACACCCCAAGTTATCATTCACTGCGACTGAAAGGCCACTCCTCCTTCCCTATGACAGGCAGGCACAAAGGCCACGCCCCATCGGTTGTGGCAGACAGGCACAAGTCATCTTTCACTGAGACACACTCTGTCCACCAAACTGGGATTGGAAACCATAGGTACTACATGAAATCAGGCAGATGTCTTCTACATCATGACCACCAGGTGGTGACAAAGCTTAACTTCAACATACAATTCAATTCAATTCAATTCAATTCAATTTTATTTGTATAGCGCTTTTCACAAGCAGCTTTACAGGAATATAAACACAGTATACACACAGTAAAAGTGAAAAATTAATCCCAACTGAGCAAGACACTGAGTGGCGACAATGGCAAGGAAAAACTCCCTTGTGTGTTTTAGAGGAAGAAACCTTGAGAGGAACCAGACTCAGAAGGAACCCATCCTCATCTGGGTAACAACAGATACTATTAAAGTGATCATTATTGATCTATATGTAATATGTTTGGCTTTGAAGAAGCCTTTGTCCCAGCAGTCTGGATTTGGAGTAGATGAGAGCTCCATCCAGAAGTAGGACCTCCGAGACTGATCATGCAGGTCCACAGAAACTAGAGAAGTGCTAGCAATAACAATGATTTGGAAATAAAAGTGCAATACAGTTACGTTTCCGTTTTTTAACAGTATTTACAGCATTAATGAAACTTAGCAAACCATGAACTGTATTATTAAATCATAAGTTAACACACACTGAAACACACCTGCATTGACTGTTGTTTATATAATCCTACAGCATATTAATAAATGTTTAGGTGTAAATTTTGTAACTTGCTTCAGCCACAGCTCTAAATTTCACAACTTAACAACCACAAAAATGTCCATTAAGATGTTGTTCATGTTGTTCACTGTGGCCTTAAATTAATGAATAATTGATGGTGAATGAAGGTGTTGATCAGTTGACTTATTTGGTTAAGTACAGAAAAGTTACGGTGCAAAAATGTATTCATTCATTTATTTATCTTCAGTAAGAGCTTTAACCAGGTCAGAGTCACAGTGGATTTGAAGTCTATCCCGGGAACACCGTACACATGGTGGGAAGTCACACTGAATTTGGACTCCAGCCCATCACTGAATGCACACACACATTTAAGTCAAGTAAGTTTTTATTGTCATTCCTCTATAATGCTAGTATACACTCACCATCCACTTTAATAGGAACACCTGCTCAATTATGCAGTTATCCAATATAAAATCATGCAGATACAGGTCAAGAGATGTACACCTCAAAACACCAGAATGGGGGAAAAGTGTGATCTTTAACCATGGCATAGATGTTGGTTCCTGATGGGCTGGTTTGAGTAGTTCAGAAACTGCAGATCTCCTGGGATTTACACACACACACACACACACACACACACACACACACACACACACACACACAAACAAACACCCTGTGAGTAGAGGGTCTACATGCTGAAACATCTTGTTGATGAGAAAGATCAGAGGAGAATTACCAGACTGGTCTTAACTTACAGGAGGTCTATAGTAACTCTTTACAACCATGGTGAGCAGAAAAGCATCTCAGAACATACAACACATCACACCTTGATGTGAAAGAACAGGAATCTGAGGCTATCATTAACACAGACTAACCGAAACTGTACTGTTGAAGACTGGAAAACTGTACTGTTGAAGACTGTTGATAATTTCTTATACTTTTCAACTATCCAGTTTAGGTGAGTCTGTGCCCATGATAGCCTCAGATTGTTGGACTTGGCTGACCGGAGTGAAACCCAATGTGCTCTTCTGTTGTTGCCCTCATCAGGAGTGAATACACAGTACTGTGACAACAGGACAGGGTTGTGTGGGAAAGCATTGATGGGCTGTAAACTACTGTGTGTAACAGCAGCAATATTGGCAGCAATGTAACAGCAAAAAAAGAGTCTCATCAATAGAAAGTGTCTAATGCAGCATAGTAAAGTGTAGTTATTGAGTCATACTGGGTTAGGGCTTTGATTTCTATCTCCAGTGTAAATTACAACTGAGCCTACCATTTCTGCTTAAGCTGTAATATTTGTATATTAGGTGATTTTTTATATTAGGATGGTAAATGTGTTGTGTTGTCTGAGATGTATGTGTTGAATGTATCGTGTTGTAACCAAACACTAAAAAAATTGCTAATATGTGTAAATGTATATGGCGAAAGAAATTATTCTGTTTCTAATTAGCCCAGGTGAGCAATGGGAGGTAGCAAGGTGTTGAGTAATCGTCCTAACTCTGGGAAGAAACTGAGCCTGGTGATGGTGGCATGGATGCTCCTGTACATTCTGCCAGATGGCAGTCGAGTGAAGAGTCCATGCGAGGAGTGGGATGGGTCATCCATAATGCTGGTGGCTTTGCGGGTCCATCGGTAATTGTATAACGTGTCAGTGGTGGGTAGAGACTACCCCAATGATCTTTTCAGCTGTTCTCATGGTCTTGTAGTCTGAGATTGTGCAGTTCCTGTACCAAACACACAGTCACACCTAGTGGTAATTTAGTGTAAACAGCACACTGCTGGAGTGTTTTTAGGAGGTGGGATGAAACCAGAGAATCGAGAGGAAATCTACAAGGAGAACATGATTAGAACATCCACACAGACAGTAAGTTGAGTGCAGGATCAAAAAAGAGACCCCAGAGCTGTGAGGTAGCAATGATATCAACTGCAATGCTTTTATTGTATAGCGTGTGGTGTATTTTTTTTTTTATATGTTTGTTGTGGAAACTGAAAGAAAGATCATTAGAATAAATGAACAAACGAATGCTTGCACAGACATGCAGTTCCCTGTTGCAAAAAAGAACAGTTGCAATTCACAAATATTCCCACAAGGTGACAGAAAAGCACTATCTTTGAGCTGTTTGTCCTCTCTGCAATACAAGCTTTTGCTTTATACCCAAATTCCTTCACAAATAACCTTCATCATCCTGGAGCTTAAACCAGTGGACAGCTTTTTTATTTTTGTAATAAATTTATATCCTTTATCAAGACTTAATTAAGCTTATAAACTA
>JAFFST010049339.1:18817-28852 GCA_022414735.1 Noturus placidus
TTCCGAAACACTTAAGTGTGACAAACATGCAAAGGAACAGGAAATGAGGAAGGGGGCAAACACTTTTTCACACCACTGTATATAAAAAAAAATACTTCCTAGTAATCATAAATTATTCAGTTTTGCTACTACATGAAAACACTTGCCATCTTTTTAACACATTTCTTTCCACTGCTGAGCTTTCACCAACCTCACCGATTACTGAAATATTTTTTGCTTTTTGGAAGTCAATATTTCTTTTCCAATATGTGAATGACTCACTCAGTCTCTTTCTTTGTTTCTTTCTTACTTTCTTTCTGCCTGTCTATCTTTCTTACATGAACAATAATCATATAAGTTGCATATGTTGCATATAAGTTGTGTCAATGTCTTACAGTACATGAGTCATTATTGTGGTTTCCTAGTGATGTGAATGCTTTGCTTTGTAACAATATCTTACTTTGTATATTTGAGCTTTAGATTTGTATACAGTTTTTTAATGTACTTTTGCTTAGTTGCTTTTAGGCAATTTCCATTTTGTGGGCAATAAAACTAACTAACTAACAAGATACACATACATATATATAATGGTGCACTTATATAGCACTTTTATCCAAAACGCTTTACACTGTGTCTCATTCACCCATTCACACACCAACGGTAGCAGAGCTGCCATGCAAGGCACTAGCTTGCCATCGGGGGCAATTTAGGGTTCAGTGTCTTGCCCAAGGACACTTCGGCATGTGGAGTCACATGGGCCCGGAATCGAACCGCCACCCCTACGATTAGTGGACAACCTGCTCTACCGACTGAGCCACAGCCGCCAATATATGCATATATATATATATATATATATATATGTGTATGTATATATATATATATATATATATATATATATATATATATACACATACACATATACACACACGCGAGTACACATATATACATACACATACATTATACACACACACACACACACACACACACACACACAATCTCCTTAACATTACTTAAATCTACGTTGTTTGAGCTAAGATTTTACTAATCACCTTAAATAATGATTTTAATTAAACATGGCTCTGGTTTGCTGATATGACATGCGTTGCGTAAACTAAACTTGTACTTATGGTTATCTGTGTGACATTAATGAACAACTTGGAAATTTTGAGGTAGTATCTTTCAACTTATTAGAATTTCTAGTGAGTGGAATGCAGAAGGAGCTGGTTTATCCTTTAGGGTGAATTTAATTCGAGATCTTATCTGCGACAACAGCTTTCCCTGCCAACATATAAATCAACCAGCACTTCTTATTTAAAAACTTGATCCATAAATGCATAAGGTAATTTGCAGGTGTGACAGAAAGTCTAAAACCACTCTGGCTTTTAAAATACAATACAGCATTAAACATATGACAAGGGAGCCTGTCAAATATCAGCGCCACAGGAGCTCTGGATAATAGCACAATTATGTGAAAGTGGAACGATACCGAGAGTTGCAGGAGCTGTTCACATCAAACAACACACATACAGTGCTCTCCACTAATATTGGCACCCTTGGTAAATATGAGCCAAGAAGGCTGTGGAAAAATTGTCTTTATTGTTTAAACTTTTGACCTTTTGTTTAAAATGTTGCACTTCTGCAGCTCCTTCAGATTAGTCTTTAAGGGTGATAAGTGATAAACACACTGAAATAAGACATGTAGAAGAGAATAACACATCAGTTACACCTGCTTACACAAGTAAAGTCATCTGCCAAATGAATTTCATAATATTGATGAATATTGTTTGACTAATGCACAGGATAATAGGGTATAATGATTGGAAATGGATTGTTGATTGTCTGCATCCCATTCAGGTTTAAGGGTGTACATGGTGAAATGTTGACAAACTAGTACTGAAAACCTTCTGTACTGTCAAGACCAAGTTGCAGTTGGCTCCCTTGTAACAAAAAGTACTGGAGTTCGCAATGCCTGGGAAATACTGACTTCACCAGAACACACTGGCAGCAAGTGTTTTCTTCCCAGGCAGACAGTGAGAAAGTGAGAGTGGACAGCCCTGGGTGCACGGCCCTGACTGTGCCCGTATTCTCATATTAGGTCTCAATCCTACTGTCAGTGAGAGAGATAGAAGAAGAAAACAGAAGTAGGAAACGTCATGCTTTACTGGAGGAAGTGAAGGTTCTATTAATCTATTTTACATTTCCTGCATTCAGTCATGCCAACTTATTTTATTCACCATCCACTTCATTAGGAACACCTCTACTCCTGCATGCTCATGAATAATCCAATCAGCCAATCATGTGTCAGTAGTGCAATGCACAATATCATGCAGATACAAGCCATTTTTTGTTGCCAGATGGACTGGTATGAGTATTTCAGAAACTGCTGATCCCTTGGGATTTTTACATACAAGAAGTACTAGAGTTTACCCAGAAGGACATGGAAAACAAACAACATCCTGTAAGCAGCAGTTCTGTAGGTGGAAATGCCTTTGAGAGAGAGGTCTTAGGAGAATGGCCAGAATGGTTTGAGCTGTCAGGAAGGGTACAGTAACTCAAATAAAGACTATTTACAACTGTCATTACGAGAAAAGCATCTCAGAACACATGACACAAAGTCACATATTGCCCTATTCTGTGAACATTAACTGAAGCTCTTGACCTGTGACTGCATGAATTTATACACAGCGCTGCTGCCACTGATGAATTCTGTGAGCAGAGCATGAAGCTTGCATGAATTTGAATGAGCGAGGATGTTGTGGTTGGATCGCATTCCGCTCTGAAAACAGAGGTTCTAATGTAATAACAGCATGTAGTTTTAATGCACCTGTGTGTCCAGTTAAGTGTGTTATCATATTTTACACAGGCAGTCTGGCCAGAGTTTTAAACACAAATATGTGATTAAAATATAGTCTACTAGGCATAACTTTAACCATAATAACTTTTTTTATGATTTGATTTGTACTATTTATTTATTTTAATTTTTTTTTTTTTTACAAATTTGCAACACTGGGACCATGTTGATGAGAGAAAACTCAAACTTTCTAAGTTATAGAAATTCCAAATGAATTTTAGCTGTCTACTTTCCACTCCATGATCTCAGTGTGTTAAAACGAGCTATCTCTAAATCAAAATGCTGACCTAAAGCCATAAAAGGGCCAAAATTTGTTGGCATGTTTCATTATTACATTTAACATGCAGACTTTATTATACACTTCAAACACCGTGTAGTCTCGCTTTCTGCACTGAGGTAGCGTATAAGTGCATTAAGTGCCTGTCTCAAGGGCAAAGTAAAGCATATCCCTTTCTTTGGTTTGCAGCCATGAGGTTTTTACTAACAAACCCATGTGCCTTAACCAGAACAGTATAGCACCCTGAGAGGAAAAAGATTGTTAAGTGCAGAGGATAAAGAGGTGAATGGACCTAGCTGTCATCCTGTGGACAAGGAAGCAGGCCCATGCGTGACCTCAGTTTCTGCTGCGGATATTATCCCTGCAAATTATCCAGGATATGTTCCCCTACCATTAAAAACTACCCACTCTATTGCTTAACGACCAATGGAAAAATGTCCTGGTTGTTTTTGTGTTTTGACTTACATTTTAGCCCTTTCCTATGAATACGAGCATTTCACATGCCCGGTAAGGACGCCTGTTTCAATGACTGAGGATAAGGTGGTGAGAGATGCTTGGCTGCAAGGGGTGATATTAGGATGTCTAGCATGGAGACAGAATGAAAAAAGAAAGAGAGAGGGAGAGAGAGAGAGAGAGAGAGAGAGAGAGAGAGAGACAGAGATGTAGCGAGATCATGGGTGATCATGGGAGCCACACATTCTTTGGGGTGGATGTGCCCCCCCCCAATGTTGAGGAAATACTATATACAGTCCCCCCGATATACAGTACAAAATATTTTGTATATGTCCACCTTTAAAGACCCTTGTCTTTTCTTCATCTATTCTATTATTTATGTCTATTCCTTTTTAATATAGTTCTGTTTGTTAAGTAAAATAGGTTTTTGCCCCCCTCCAGTTGTACCCTTGGTTGCATCCATACTCAACGCAAGTTCATTGATATATTTTATCAGCTCAGTCTGTAAGAAATGGAGACAGCAGCCAAGTGTAGAAAAGTGCAGCAGAACATACGAGCTTTTTTCAGACAGTAAGTAACTAGACACCTAAATAGTAGGTAACCTTAGCTTAGTATAGAAGGAATCACACCATGGCTTGGTTTGTTCTTAAGAACACCAATTAACTGTTGATATTTGCACACCCACAAAGTAGGCTAGGCTAACGTCAGTTCCGGTTTTTGACCATTAACGTTTCATTCACTTGCATATCCTCCCGCCGAATTCGTTGGACCCCCCAAAGTCCATACCATGGTTATGCCCTTGAGTGAGATAACGGCTTAAAACAGGACTGTCATGTTGGCAAAAAAAAAAAAATCCCTTCATCTGAGCTGAATCAATAACTCAATAGCTCAAACTGAGCAAATTCATTTATAAGTGCTACTGATGAAAAAAAATGATCCATATTGTGGGTCACTGATTCATACTGCGGGTGAATTAAATGAAAGCTGACATCTGAAGTGGAATGAGAAGAAAGTTTCTGGTAATTTGTAGGATGAGGAGGGAGACAGCATGCCACACCATCCATCAATGACAGGAGTTATATAGCAACACAAACAGGGTTTAATCTATGGATGAAAGAAACATGTCTTTGGCTTAGTGTTATAAAGATGATAACATCTACAGAAATGATCACGGAATATCATTCCTTGTCCTAAGTTACATTTTTGAAGTAAAAGCCTATTAGAGAGCATCATTTTACTTCTCAGAGAGTCGGAACATGGGACTAGGAATACAACATGCGCTGTTGCATGAAGCCATGGATATTATCCCCGTAACATTTAACAGATGTTTGTGAACAGTGAAACAGTGGAGTTTAAAAAATCATATTAATGAAGACAATTTTGTAATTTGAGTCAAGTTGTAAAAAGTTGGTACAGCGGTTTAATTAAAAGCCAGCATTCTTCTTATGACTTTAAAATCTAAATATTGGAATTTAATATTTTCCAGGCCTGAATTCCTCCAATGCTGAGCAGTATTAACACATAAAATAAACAAAATGCAGCTACTGCACGTGTGTCAAACACTAAGACACACCCTTAAACACAAAAACAGTTAATTACACTGTAATAACACAATCCTATGACCTATGCTATGATAGCTCATTCTCCCATAATGCCAATAACAGTTCTTCCCTGTGGCATCATTCCATAACGCCACTCAGAAATGCAATTATGTAATCATCTGCTTGGCTGGCTTTGGCATTTAGGCCAAACCCTTGAGAATGGAAGAGATGGAGGAATGCTCCATTTACCCCCAGTGCCGTGGAGGCACAGCAGGATCTCAGTGAGACAAGCCAGCCTGCATAATACTGTGTCTGAGCTGATCTCTGAGAAAAACACACACCACTCTTGCTTCTCATCTGCTTTACTTCCATGCTCCTGTCTCTTTCTCATTCCCGAAGATGAAATGGTGTGTGACTGCTGTTTTTAAGGGTGTTCTTTACAGACTCGACTCTTTTCTCTCTTTCACCTCCTCGGGTGTCACAGGTTGTGCTTGGATGCAGTTCTGAATCGCTGCTGTGTAAATGGTTTTTCTTTACGGATCGCACTTCATGACATTTATTATGCACCAGAGATGTATTTCAAGCTATAAAGATATGAAAGGAATTTACCTAATACTGTATAAAGTAATGCTTACAGACATTAAAAAGATAATATTCTTCATGTTTTTCTACTTTTTCCTATAACTATTCAGCCATATAAATACATTTCAGGCATGCTCACTGGCATGTTAAAAAAAAAATCCAGCGTAGACCTTGAAATATAACACTTTTAAAAAGCATCAAAAACCTTCCATGTTTAATTTCCTGAATCCCAGCCTGATTATTCAACATTTTACCACATTATTATTGCCAATTTTCCCTCAGCCATAATTCCACTCAGCCATACTCACTCTCCACATGCCATGGACTAACTGTTTCAAAATAATCCTCTGTACCGAGCCACACTGACCCAGCCTGCAGTCTTCCATTCATTACTACTGCTTTACTTTATATATGCTGAACAAATGTTAGATGTGTTCCATACTTACTGCTTGAGTTCACATAAACTAGTGCCACTTTTATATTTCTATATTTTAACGGTTTCAGTTTTAATCTCAATGACTTCCATATTGCCATTTCTGTAATACATATACGTGCTATACACATTAAAAACACAGTACGCCTCAAATTAAGGAGTTTTAAATATCTTTCCTAGTGGATTTCTAAAGAAGCTCCATGTCATAACACAATATGTGATTGTATACAGTACTTTTCTTTTACCTATTCATTCTAGAGCCCCTAAACTATAGTCAGATTCCTAAATATTTTGGTTTTGATTAATATAATTTAGCAGTCTACCACGGTATATATTCAAACTTGCAGCTTTAATTGAATGGTATTTATATGCAAATCAGTTGTCCGATGTAGGAATTACAATGCTTTTTATATGTGGACCTCCCCTTTTTAAGAGACTAAAGGTATACAATTGGTTACTCAGCTGTTCCATGGCCAGGTATGTTATTCCTTCATTATTTCACTCACAATAAATTAAGTAGATAAAAGCTCTACCACTGATCTGAAGTCCAAGGCACTTGCATTTGGAATCTGTTGCTGTTAATTCTCAAAATGAAGTGCAAAGTGTTGTTACTGCCAGTGAAGCAAGTCATCAATTGGCTGAAAAATCAAAACAAATCCATCAGAGAGAGATAGCAAAAATATTAAGTGTGGTCAAAGAAACTATTTGGTACATGCTCAAAAAGACAGTGGTGAGCTCAGGAATACAAACAAATATTGGTAAGCCTCAAAAACAGGAAGACCACATTAGAGTTTGCCACTAACGTAGTTAAAAAAAAAAAAAAAAAAAAAAAAAAAAAAAACTTGTACAATTTTGGAACAACATCCCATGGACAGAGGACACATAGCATGGGCATGAATAGCTGTTAATGGAACTGGATCCCTTGTATTTATTGATTTATTCAGATTTATCCAAAAGCTTCAGAGCTCAGTGCTTCACACTGCAGATGGACAATGACCTGAAACTTACTTCAAAAGCAACCCAAGACTTTTTAGGGTAAAGAAGTTGAATGTTCTGCTATGACCAAGTCATTCACCTGACCTGAATCTAATGGAGTTGTATTTCACTTGTTGAAGGCAAAAACTGAAGGTAAAATACCCAGAAAACAAGCAGCAACTGAAACAGCTGCAGTAAAGGCCTGGCAGAGCATCACCATGAATATATGAAACCCAGTGTATGGTGATGTCTGTGGGTTCCAGACTTTAGACAATCATTGACTGCATAAAATCATGACACCTTCATGACTGCATAAGATTCGCAACAAAGTATTAAAAATGACAAATCATTAATGATTATGTTTAAGTTTGTGCAATTACTTTCTGTCCCTCAAAAAAAAAAAGCGGGGGATCTGTGAATAGTCATGTACATGTGCTTTTTTGTTTTTTATTTTAAATAAATTTGCAAAGATTTCAAACAAACTTCTTTCACGTCGTCATTATGGGATATTGTTTGTAGAATTTTGAGGAAAACAATGAATTTAATCCATTTTTGGAATACGGTTGTAACATAACAAAATGTGGAAAAAGAGAAGCGCTGTGAATGATTCAATCAGTAGTCTCTAAATTTGGCCAATCTCACGACGTAAAACATGTGAGGAGGTAAAAACACATGACATTGCAGTCATGTCATCACCAGTGTGGAATCATTACGACGTCTCAAGAAACAATAAAAAAGAAATTGCCATTTGCCATGTATTTTTAAAGTCCTATTAAAATGTTAATTGTAAAACGAATATTTGTTGTGCTTTTTTATTTTATTCTCAATTAAAACAACATCTACAACATTACTGTAAATAATATAACCATGGCAAAATCTGTGGTATTACTTTATCTGCAAAAAAAAAAGTTACATAAGAGTGATAGTCAACTGAAAGCTACACATCACTTATATAAAGCTTGATGATCGGGATCAGGATCTGTATAGGCTGATCATGATGACAAGAAATCAGTAATCGGTATCAGCTGTCAAAAATCCTGATCGGAGCGTCCCTATTTGTAACCCCTTTGTTTCTGTAATTTAAATGCTGATATTTCCGCCACATGCCTGCTCATCAAACAAGTGCAATGAAATGAAATAAGATAAGCGCTCGATTTGCCTAGCATGAATGGCAACAGGCCATGACTGCTCCAGCTGGTGTCCGAACCACTCAGAGAGAAAGAGACAGAGAGAAGTGAGAGAATGAGAAATGAGAGCGAGAAAACAACAATCCTGCCAGATATATGGTGGCTTTTACTGCTGTTGGCTTGTATTCTTACTTACTCAACCTGTCTTTACTTTTACACACACAGTATATCAGTCAGCAAGCACATATGCGGTGCACTGCACTTCGATCTGGGCCAAGACAGTCATGGCCTTGCCATAAGGGCCATGCAAGGGTCAAAATACTCACCACTTGCCTTCCTGACCTCTTCCTAAAATAGGAAATCTGTACGAGTGGATAAAGCCCACACACATGCACATCAGCAACAGCCAAACATGTGGATCTTCCATCGATGAGGTTGCGTCATTTTATTTCATTTGTTTGAGGGAGTTCCATATATGATGCATTAAAAGCAGCACTTTCTATGGACTTGATTTAGAGTGCGAGTGTCATTCTCACCAGAAACTGACACACACACACATCAGGCTTGATAAATTAGGGGGGAAAAAAAAAAAAAACTTATATGCCACGACCATATTTTGCAGCGGCTCTCGTGTCCTGGCTGGGTGCTCTCTCTGCACACAATGTAGGCTGATGTCATGTAACATGAACATATAATAGACGACCATGAGCAGCTCCACGTTGATGATCTTTGAATTGAAGTTAAGCCCAACATCACTGGATCATTACCAAGACGAATGTCAAAACACAGGCTCCTTTTTTTCCACTGAGGGCTCGGCTGTTACTCTGTGCAGATGTTGTGAGCTGTGATCTCTAACAAAGTTATGGCTCATTAGTGAATATTAACACCCTCACACCTTCCAACCCTGTCAATAACCCCATGAGACAGGCACACTGAGGCCCTGTACTTCAAGCTATTGAACTTGCACATGCAACACACGCACAGTTTATTAAAGATCTCTGAAGCCCTGCGTGCCTTCATATACACCTCCCTCATATATTTAGTGATCTCATTGTCACATACATCCACTATTCTAACCACTATCTTTATCATGCCTCAAATATATTAATCAAACCACACTCTGCATTGCCTGCAAATGATAAATTAATTAGCTAGTCCACCTGGAAGTAAAAGCTCCAGTGTGCTGCAGTCCCATGGTTTGTTGGCCCAGAAACCTAAGTGAGGTTATTAAGTTAGCTAGTCAAATGCATTAATGCAGACTAAAGGAAACGAACGAGGATACGATCATTCTAACAGAGTTTCTAACAAAAAAATCTTGACAAAAAAATCAGCAAGACAGTCCTAGTTACAGCATCAATGTGCATCACATATCTTAAGCTTAAACATAGCTACATAATACATAATAGCTTACATTACAAATAATGAAATCTGCTTGTCCTGGACACTTGAACTGAAGATTTGTCCACCCCTGCATTCAACAGACTTGTATGGCCAGGATTAGAAAACTGTGATCTCAACTACTCATACATACTAGTTTATCCACCACATGGAATTTAAGGATGGATGGAGTCTGGCCCATGATGCTGATGGAAGGAGCAGATAAACTAACCCTGATAATCCCAGGTGGGGGAAAAAGCATGAAAAGGAAAGACAGAGATATAATGGGACACACAGACACAGATATGGCAGCTGCTGTGGTCGTCAATAAATGTTTATGCCAAATATAGTTTTGTAGAATATTTGCTTCAGTCAATTATATACACACACACATACACACACACATATACATATATATATATATATATATATATACATAT
>JAFFST010049339.1:28872-47802 GCA_022414735.1 Noturus placidus
TATATACATACATACATACATACATACATACATAAATTAAATATAATATTCTGTCTTGTATTTTTTAAATTAAGGTTGCAGTTCTGAATTCATGTTAAATAGTCAGAATTTCTAAATGGTCATTGAGAGAATTCAACATGACTTATAAATGAGTTTACAGTCTGTGCGTTTCCCTTCATTAGCCTTACCTGGAGTCGATGTTGTTTTTATGCTCGAAAGTTCAATTCAGTGTGTGTTCAAAAAAAAAAAAAAAAGAAGACTTGTAGAGTTTAGATGTGAGGTGTCTATGAAACTCCTGTAAGCACTTCTGATGTCAGCTGTTTCTCAGTCAGAATAACAACAAACACACTACAATAAAAATGATCTTTATAGACTTGGCAGAAGGTGAAGATGTTTTATTTGGAAAGCAGCAATCGAAAATCAAGTGATAAAAATCACCAGTATCCATCTTCGTGGCTGTCGGTAAGAGTCTCTGCGTTATCCTAGATACATAAACAATGGAGCTTTAAGGTCTAAATGCTTTTAGCAGCCGTGCTACTGTGCCGCCAGGCCTGTGGGTGTTTTTCTAGCTTTCCTGTGCACTCAAGTGCCTTTGTTACAAAAGCTATTGCTGAACACTGCTTGCCAAAATCAAAATGAAATTTTGAAGAGGAAACTCAGACTATTTCATTGTTTCAACTTTGCTTCAAAGTGAGTCTTAATTGATAAAGAGGGAGCTGAAACAATTCATTTGTAGTTCTGGAAAGAAGACAGTTCAACATTTTTTGGAGTCTGTGCAGTATGCAGTAAACCAGATCAGACTTTAACTCCATTAGTCTGCGAGGCGGCTGCATAGAATGTCAACAACAGAAGAAGGTAAAGAATACCAGAAATCAGAGTAGAGTTGTGGGCACCACATATGTCCCCTGAGTGGGCAGAAACCCAATCCCCACTCTCAACTACCTCCATACTGCTGATGTAAGATTAAGCAAAAACAGCAAAACTGTTTAAAAATGGATTCCTAAAAAAACACATTATTAATGAAGAATTTGGTGCAGTGCCTGAGGCTTGAGCCCTACAGCATTTTTCATATTTGCCACAAATGGAACATACTGCTAACTTTTGTGATTTTGTGAGCTACTTAAAATGATGTGGAATGTGTTAAAGATTTTTGGCACCGGCGTGCATCTCACTAAATCTCTAGAAAACAGAACAACACACAATTGTTAAATTGAAAGGTCCATCTTTAATTGAGAGGAATTAAAAGGGATGGTATGGTGTGCATGTGTATCTTTGAATACTTTGAGTGTCTTTGAAAATAGGAATCTGAAACCACACCCAACTCGGGGTTAAGGTGCAGGTGGATCAGTACGGTGGCACACACTCCATTCACTCCATTCCACCCACCGGTGCCCCAATTCAATTTTGTGGAGCTGGCTAAATATAGATCGGATGCAGAAGACCAGAATCTGATCTCAACTGACCAAGCAGGATGTGACGAGGTTCTTGCACTCTATCATGAAACCCTCGCTTTGTTGAACATTCTTGCCTCAGTCCCACCCTGACACCACCCTTTCATGATCACCTGCACCTGTTCATAGTTAATGGACTCATTACTCCGTCTACATATACTCCTTTGTTTGTCTGCAGGCCTTGAGAAGTTTTACATGTGTTTCCACTATGAGTAGTCTTTTCCCATGCTCCTTTAGTTTATGTCTTTTGTGTTTCTATGCCTTGACGTCTGCCTGCGTTTGGATTCTGATTATGGATTCGCCTATGATTACTGTGTCTGTATTTGTGTTTGACCCACCTGTCTGTTCTGACCATGATTTTTGGAAGAGCCTAAAAAGCCTTTCATGCTGTCTGCCTACCTTGGCCTTCCTTATTTTGTATAATCTATGTCTAGTACTTTGTTGGTATGGTCGTCTCTTCCCATCCTGTCTGCTCCTCTGCTACTTTCAGTGTGTCCAATATACCTACAAATGAGTTTCATTCCAGTGAAAAAAATACGTCAATTAACTCTGTGAGATTATAGCGGGACTTCCATCCAAGCTGAAGCAAAGCTGGGTTCCTATTGGTCCATTTAACAAGCCAGTGAAAGTGGAGAAATTGAGGAGCTGTTCCCTTTGCATGACCCTGAACCACAGTAGCCAAAATTACACACATTTTACTTCTCCCGCTGTTGTCTCAGTTCAAGGAGCTTCAGCAAAACAGCCCAGGATGTAATTGGCTTAAAGGCAGAATGATTTGGCATGACTGATCTCATGAGCTTTCTACAGACCATGGCATGACAGTACATATAACGGGCACACATTTTACTGAGACTGACGGCATTTCCTGGCTTCGCGATCGTTCTGGGACAAATTGGCCAATCGGGTTGGTAAACAAGAGATCTGCAAAAACAATTAGCTCTTAGAACACTTAAGTAATTAGGATTATGAGGCAACCAGTCTCCTCTTCCATCTCTATCCTTCTTATGCTTTCTTTCTCTCTCTCTCTCTCTCTCACACACATACACACACACACACGTTGCTGGATGCTTTCTGGGCATGTCAGAGATGACCAAGCTAATAAAAGTCACATTCGTGTATAAACAGACAGCTTTCTCAGGAGAGAAAGAAGTGGGTGATTGTGGGAAAAAAGCGAGACTGAGAGAATGGGCATTGGCAATGTAGTGTGTGTGTGTGTGTGTGTGTGTGTGTGTGTGTGTGTGTGTGTGTGTGTGTGTAATTAAAAACAGCCCAACTTAAAAATCAGTCAGATTCACACCAGATTTTATCCACCTCATAAAAGCATGCGACACGTACAGTTGTGTTTTGAATAATGCCACAATGTAGACAGATTTAAGAGCCTCAACCACACCATGGACGGCATGGAGAGGATTTTACAGTGTACAAAATTTGTCCTACCTGTGTGATTCTCCCTTCTTCTGACAATAATCGGCCATGATGCAGAAACTGTAAACGAGACAAACACTAAAGTTATATCCTACATATCTTACAGTGCTCTAACAAACACACCTATACATAACACTTTTCTGATACTTTATTGTAAATGCAAAAAGCACAGCCGTTTTTCAGAATAAGGTTCAAAATTCAGTTTTGATCACAATGAGGGTGAATAATATGAGTGAACATCTGTGAACACAAACAGAGAATTACACTTCAATTACACGTTGAATTTCACTTATAACTTATGTCATTTCACTTATGTCATTAAATGTTATGTCAATGAATATGGTCAAACAAGCAGTCATCATAAAAGTAAAACTATTTCTAAGTCAAGGAGCTACCAAAATTTGACAGTGGAATAAAACCTGAAGCTATGACACTGGGAACTCTGATAAAAATAAGCTAAATCTCATAACACACTCTCATGTCCAAATCCTAAGTGCAAGTGAGATGAAATACAGAATTCCTATCCAGATCATAGTGTAGACAATTCAGCATTTTCTTTCATCCTCCATGAAGAATAATAAATGAGGAGCAGTGCTTAAACATAGGAGTCTTTGTTAGCAGAGATTTTTGTTGCCAGATAAACCTTTGGCTCATCTGTGTACATAAAGGGCTTCTCTACTGCACCAGTTCTTCCATTCATACATCTTTCTTCAAATCTTACCAAAAACCACGATAAAATCTACTAACTATGCAAACTCTTACACATGTAAACATGCACGTCTTGCAAGCACATACATATTGTACACTGGCCAACACTGAAACCCACACACAAGCCTGACTGCGGGTGGAATTGTGGCAGATTGGTCCCATCTTTTCTGGTATATAGAGTAAATGTACACACACACACACACACACACACACAAATCAAGTGCCAGCAGATGTTTTTCCACTGAGAGAAAAATTATAACACATCAAACAAAGTATACAAGGATTTGTGGTGATTGGACCACAGTTGTACACAAAATATATAAACACCTGCAACTAATACTCAGAGGGGAGCAAGTAAACAAAAAAGCTTCAGATCAGCTGACACTTTTCAAAATAAACAGTGTTTGGTTTCTCTGGGCTATGTGGCTCATTCTGGACTGTCCATAAATATAAATACACGGTAATATACTGAACACACAAATTATACTTCAGCACGGCGTCATCATACATACACATAAACCTGCTTTATTATTACAGTAACATGCACACATGTGCATCGGCTGTCACCACTTTCCTTTACGCTAGTCTAGAGCCCAGTATACACAGACATACACATGCTGTGGTGATTTCACTCTGAGGTGTGAGACGGATCAGCTCGGCTCGGAAGCCCTTCTTCCATAAGTCTTGGCGTGGATGCATGGAACATGTAATTGAATGAGGAACGGCTTCTTGGCGAATCGAGACACTTTTCTGGCTAACCAACAAAAGCATGAGGTCGGTGTGGTTGCACTCTTTTGTTACTTGCATTCGGTCTGCTGCGCTTTCATTTGGTTAGGCCCTCGCTGTTCTCTCTGCATTCGCCCTATGCCAAGGCATACATAATGTCATGACTTTGTGTTGTTCAATATTGCGCAGGGGGAAAAAAGGAATCAGATATACAGTTATAAAGAGTGGAAAATATTGCATGTCCAGGCCTTGCTGGCTGCTACAGGAGTCTTGCTCCTGCTTGTCAGCTCCTGCCAGGATTAAGAAGCGCTGAGTTCGTGGACACAATTTGACTTTATGGTCCAAACCGCAAAAACACGGACTGTCTGTGCTCTGGTGTACTCCATCTTGGGTTGAATTGTGGGGATAATGAGGGCTTCAGCTCTTACAGACATAAACACACACACTCTCTCTCTCACACACACTCACACACACAAGTCAAGTGACAGTCACCACTTGACTTATGATTGACTGTCAATCATAAATTAGCCTCTGATTAGTTCCAGTAAAACACACTGGGAAATCTGAACAGAACGTGTAAACCTTTTAAATGTATATCAAGCATAATGAACACATATTTACATTTGCAACAAAGTATGTGAGAGAAGTTAAACTCAACTTTCCAGGATGTCACTGTTTACCAGAGCTGAGGAAAAACACTTCCATAACTTCATTCACTGTATGAGTTCATTCAGTACCAAGTAAACAATCTTCTGAAAAAAAAAAAAGCAGGGAAAAAAAAAGCATACACAGAAGAATAGCCTTCAAAATACAACTGGAAATAGATACTGCTTTTGAGGAAAAAGTAACATGCTAAACGGATGTTTCCTTTCCTTTCGGGCTTTGTTTCTGGATGGTATACCCCCACTACTGTATGGGTGCCTGGAATTCACATCATCTACAAGTGAATGATTTGAACTGCAGGAAATTGAAGATGAAGTATGCTCTGGCAATGGCAGTCTCATGCAGGAATACAAAGACTATTTTTACACTGGTGCAGATAACGACACAGGGTGGAGCATATAGCATTGTTTTGTGCACATAATATATGTGGTTTCACAAAACAGAACTGTAAGAGATGAACGCATACACGCTCATCATGCCTGGCTGTTTCCACTATGAATCAAAAGACTTATTTGTAGCAGAGACGAGCATTGACAAGATGGGTAAAATTACTATCCAGGATCCCTGCGGATCAAGTATGTGGGTCATTTTTTTGTGAATCAAAAAATGCTGAACGTTTCTCTCTGTCTTTTGAATTTATCCCTTATATCCTTTATGAATCTCAGTCACCTGCATAATATTTAGAGAAGCTCAGTACAGGGGCTTCAATAAAAATCCTACTTCTCTTAGATTTTTGTATCAGAAACACTTTTAAGCAAACTACCCCAACACGCATATTGATACACGCATGCACACGCAATTACCCTGATGTAAATTACCTTCCCGTACAGCCTGATTGTGACTGTGCTGCAGCAAAGGCATTCTCTGAGACCTCCAACCTATGAGTAATTAGTGAATTGCTTCAGTTCTAAGAGAATGTGAGCTTTCGTGCCAATAATTACAAACACATTTGCATGCTAGCCTAAGGAATAGGAAAATACTGTATTATTAGAACCAATGCAGTTATTATATCAACAACCTGCATGAGGTTGTTTAGGTTTTTATTCATTTGCATGTACAGACCAACACAAATTGTTTGGGGGGAAAAAACAAACTGAATGATGCGGTTCAATACATTATGGACTGAAAAAGAAATTAAAGTAGTGCTTGATGTGATTTATATCATTATTGCATCTTCTCCATGGCTGCTACTAAACATGTTGGAATAAATGAAGTGTGAGACACCTCAGTACCAGGCTGCCGGTATACTATATCAGCTCCAAGCAACCATCAATATGATTGATGTTCTTGTGGCTGGGAGAGCATGCAAAATTTGGTTGATGCACAAACACAACACAAATCATGACATCTCTTTAGCCACATACTTCAGCAACATGCCAGAATCTGGGGTTTTTTAAAACTTGCCAGTAAAACCAGAACACAACCTCAGGGCAACACACGTATCTTTTTCTTTTTTTTTAACATGTACATAAACTGGCACTTGTTTCTACCTCAGAATAATTTCTGGTGTACTGTAATCTGTGGAATGATGCTTACAAGTATAATTAAAAGCTGGAAGCTTCTTGTAACTCTACAGGAAGAAAATTAATCGCACACTGTTTGTATGAAAAAAACAAAAAAAAAAACATTCTGACTGAAGCTACTTATTGTAGCGAATGGAAAAATGCTGAGCGTGATCTCAAGGGCCTTATCTACAGGAAAACATGACTGCCTCGAACCATGTTTCTCAAAATAATGACCATGGAAGAACTTTGACAGTCTTCAAACTACTCATCCAACATAAACACAAACCATGACCCAACCCCAGTCAACTGCATATCAATCCCACTGACAGAATGAGATTCCCCTGAAACCAAATCTCATAAGCTACTACAATAAGTCCAAAAAACATCCTGCAGAATTATGGCTTACTGAGTGCAAATCCAGACACGAATGACACCACACTTTTTCCGTACCTGAGGGTGGAACATACGTGTCGACTCAATCATAAATAATTATAATAAACGGGTTGAGAAAATAAAATCCTCTACCCTGATATTTTAAATGCATCCATAAAATGAAAATGTAACCAAAAGTGGTTGTGGGCTACATCTTACAGACAAAAGGTCAGCTTGGGAAAAAGTAGCAAAAAAAAAAACCAAAAAAAAAAAAAAAACACCCAAAACAGTACAAACTGTTCATTTGTTGAAAAGTGGAGGAAAACCATCCAATCCCACTGGCACTAGTGCCTCCTGCCTGGCCATAGGACAGAAGTGAAACAGTTCCATCTGACATGCTAACAAACATAAAGAAGGAAAGGTAATCATAGATTTGCTTTTTTGTAACAACTTAATCTGCCAAAGAAAGTGAGATTTATGCAGGATCATGTCTGAAACTGCACATGCTGCTGTGTATAACAGGTTGGCTTCTCATGAGCCACTGGTGACTGGAGGCCTTCCAAGAGAGGGGTCAGTGGAAAGATCAGAAAATGGCTCAGTCTGTAGACTCCATTGCCTCCAGGCTCAGGAGTTCTTCTCCGAGAGTCGTTTCATTCTCTGTCTCTAATCGCTCCTTATCGAGTTCATTTAATGCGCTCAAAGGGGAAGAAAAACAACAAACAATTTGTTGAGGATACCTCTGGCGGTGGTTCATGATTTGGACCCTGGACTCCCCAGTAGTCCAAAGAGCTACTGTAAGTGACTGACTAATTATACATTCATATCTGCCTTTGTTATAAAATCGCATGAAGTAGACCTACTTTGAAGTTGCACACAGTACCATTTCCATTGCCAATGTATTTTTGGGAAGAATTCCCTATAATTTGCTTGACATTTCTTGGAGAACCGACAAGCGGGGAGAGCATGGAGTAGGTGAAATAAATCAAGAAATCAAATCATATTTCTTTTTAGTAAAAGCACCAAGTAAATCTGTTTGAGTCAGTGCTCAGAAAAGTAGCTATCAAGGCCTATGTACAGACAGACCTCTAATTCAGAGGAACCTCTCAGTATTAGTCAGTTATGTTCCGAGCCACAGGAGAAGTACTGCAACCAAAGCTCTCTGGATTATCAACTCCCACTGTGGGGAAAACCAGTGATGTAACATTCCAACTCCATGAGAGAGATGTTATGACCACCAATGTAAAAAAAAAAAAAGAAGAAGAAGAAGAAGAAAATGAAAGTGTGATTTTTCCATTTGAGCAAATACTTGCCTCAGAAGACTAAAATAAAATACTGCAGACTAAATGTTCAGTATGGGTCACAATATCACAGAGATGCACTTAAATTCACACTAACCGTGATAGGTTGACATATACATTTTACTTCAATCCCCTCAGTTATTTCCAGTCATGTTTTTTGGAGTAAGAAAGACAGTCATAGGCTTGTCTAATCTCCATTTTCTCGGCACTGGTATGTTATGACACAGGGGCGGTGTGAACGTTATGGGTTGTTAATGTTGAGGACTTTTAGGGCTGGGTCCTATAAAAGTGAGGTCTGTGGAATGGATGTGGTCTGTGGGATGTGAGGGTGTGGTGGAGGGTCCAGTGCATGAGCTGAACAGACAAAGAGGAACCTGTCTCAGCAGGTATGGCCAAGCCAAGCTGCGATTGATGGAATGGTGTTGAAAAATGCAGAAGTCAGCCAATCTGATAGGCCCATGGGCTTTTGTTGGGGTGAGGGAAGGGGCTGTCTCCCATTATCATCTCCTAGGTTTGAAGTAGGCAGTTGAGCTCCCCAAACCAGTCCTGGGCACTTTAATATCAAGCAGTTAGAGCCCAAGGATATACACAGGGCCTTCAACAGAGACTGATGTGCCATCACAGAAGTAAGAAATCTGCCAGATGATGGCCAGATTGAGACTCTTTGTATGTGTCAGGAGATAAATGTGATTCACTATTATAATCTTAATTAATATCTTACAGAAGCAGGGTGCCAATGAGAAACAAGAAATCAGTGGATTGATCTTTCCATATAGAGAAAGGCAATAAGACATCCTAGTGTTGGTTGTTAATTAAAATCTACAGTTTACTTTGTTTTACAGTAAAAGAGACATTGTGAAACTTTGTACTGGAGAGGAATTGATCATTTGTCTAAAGTGACTCACCCCTGTGGGCCACACCATCGTTCACAACAAACTATAAGCAACAGATTGTACTTAAGTGAACCTTTAAGCTGTTTTGCTGCCTTTGACAGCTTCACCTTAAGCATGTTAGATCAGCTGGTGTAGAACTGCCCTACACATAGCAACAGTAGATTAGTGTTTTTCCTGACGGTGAGTTAAGAACTCCACTGTGAGGTATTTGTTCATCCCCCACCGTCTACCCACCAAACCGACAGTGTGGACAGACATGGTGATAGATAAATCAGCCATTGTTTGGAAAACACGTGGCAAATACATCAGGGACTCAGGAGAGGATCAACTATGAGGGCATACACCACCCTCAAACACATCCCTTTCAAATCGCACTAGGAGGTAGAAACCTGAGTCATGTACAAATAAATACTTTCCTGAAAAATGTATACTCTTGGGCTAACTAGAAATGTATTTCAAATCATGCAGCTCAGACTGTAATGACTTCAATTTCATCTGACCTTAAATGCCCACTTCTTCTATACAAGCAATGCAACTACAGCCCGTATTTTTTTTTTATTGTGTGGTTAGGGTTTACGGAAAAACATGGTCAGAGCTCACTGGCTCTATGCCTAATTTTAGGATTATGTTTTTTTATAGACGTTTACTTGGAGTTAACAGTTAGGGCAAGTGACAACAGAGAAACAGGAATTAATTTAAAATCAAAGCATGGCATTTCTGATAAAAATAGCTTTAATCTTTTATTTAAAATTTTATCTAAAAATAGGGAGGACAAGTACAACCATCAAATAATAAACCTCCCAGATGCATAGAGTGCACTTTCAAACAATGACATATTATTGTATCCTAAAGCCTTCATTTTACACATGATGGAACTAATAAACTCTTGTTATATAGCTTCCAGAAGCATATGGTGTTGATCAAAGACACAACATGAAAATCCTGTGTGGCTGTACAGAATTACATACACACCTACACATAGAAACCCACTGCCTTTCACTATTCATTTACTGCCAAATTAAATGATCACCATCCGTTTCTTACTAAATTACTGGTATAATGCAAAAACCTGCATTGTGTTTGGGACAGAAGAGTGAAGTCTGGAATACAGCCCTCATCTGAAGAGACACTGGCCTTCTTGGAAACGGTGTATGTAATGCAAGAT
Organism: Noturus placidus; assembly: GCA_022414735.1. Classification (NCBI taxonomy): domain Eukaryota; kingdom Metazoa; phylum Chordata; class Actinopteri; order Siluriformes; family Ictaluridae; genus Noturus; species Noturus placidus. Next base: position 39,079 of record JAFFST010049339.1, read on the forward strand.
TCAAAGAAAGAGGATATTCTGAATTTGTTTTCGTCTGGACTGATGTAGCATGACAAATCCCTACATGTCCAAGTAGACCCCAATTTGTAACAGTACACCACAGATAGTGGGAGCTCTCTACTGGATCAATTTTCTGAAGATAAACATGCAATTTAAAGACTTGGCAATTTGGCTCTGATAAATAGCGATAACAAGCATGATGGCATTGAGAGTGTAATTAGCATGAATGTTGAAACCTTGGAACCTTTGTTTAATCAGAGTGTACAGATGAGGAGGTGAGAGAACTGGACAGACCAAAGGACTAAAGTGCTGCATCTTTGCTCTCTTTAGGTAGACATGAATTGAGAGCTTATTCCCACTGGAACGACTATCAGCATGTAGTTGAAAGGCATTGTGGGTAATGTATGTACCCATTAGCCAATGAAAGTAGGCCAGTATATTGATGACATATGACATTATTATGACATATTGATAAAAATATTAATATGAAAGTTGTTCAGAATGGCATTTTCATTTTATGACAAATTATAAATAACTTGAATCTGATGGGGTTTTAAAGAGCCCCTATTATGCTATATAAAAGTGCCTAATTTTGTTTTAGAGGTAAAATACAATAGGTGTACATGCATCCAAGGTCAAAAAACACATTCATTTTCTCATGAGTTCATCACCTCTGTTTCTCAAGGATCCGGTCACTCTAAACTCAGAGAGCCTACTCTGCTCTGATTGGTCAGACGTCTGTTGTGATTGGTCTACCGCTTAGAGCGCGTGGCAGAAAGGAAACACCTATTAGCATATCTAAATTTCAGTTCAGAATTAATAAGTTTTATCAATTGGAGCCTGAGTCTGATAGTGATACACTGAAAGATCAACCCGAACCACCATCGCAAGCACGACAAGAACAGGACATTTCTCAGTGGTAGGTTTGTATGTACAGTAGTTTGACAATAACGTGAGCTAGCCGGTTAGCAGAGGCTAACAGCTAACAGGCTAACATCTGTGCACTGGCTGTACATGTATACAACACAAAACCATGCATTTGGTACACGCAGTAGAAAATATTTACATAAATATTTAATCATACTTAGAGGTTGTGATCCAGAAGTGCAAAATGGTCCAAATGAAGTGGGTACAGCCCCGTCTTTATTGTGTGATCGTTTTCGCAAATCCTACGTCGACTTCAGCTAGATTTGAGAAGCAGTCATCACTGAAATGGCAGGAACATAAGCGAGGGTCGAAGTTGAACTGCTGTGGTATCATTTTAAAAATAAATTCTAACCACTGACGCTTTACATCCTCATCCTTTGGCAGTCCATGCAAGGTGCTTTTGCTTTTGCAGCGCAGAAAACAACGTCTTCTAGACACGGCGACAACAGGAACCTCTCTCTGTCAGGGCAACTACAGCTGTAGTGTTTGAGGATGGGTCAAAGTGTACATTGTTCGCAAGCAGCTAATGAAGAGCAGAGGCAGGGAATTTTGTTACAAATCTTCGTAGGTTAGTACAGGAAGTAAATCTGGACTTACTAACGACTCATTTCAGCTGTTCAGAATCGGTTCTTTCTTTCGGGAGTCAATATCCCTGTTTGTCGTGCACTTAGATTTTTGAAACTTTGCAGACATTTTACATTCACAAACAGCTCTATAACACACTAAATGAAAAGAAATATCTGAAAAGGCACAATAGGGGTGCTTGAATAAAACAAGGGAAAGTGCTGTTAATATGATACAAAACAGATATATGGGATAGATTTTTTTGGTTCAAATGTTTAAAAAGCTCCAAGTGTTTGATAGTACACCTTTGCTTAATGTGGCTTGAATTTCAATAGCTGGATTATGTTCATAAAATATACTTGATGTGATCATGAAGGGGCTCTTCTGGAAATATTTTAGATAGAGAGGGGTCGGTAGTTACAAAGAAATGTAATACCCTTGCTATATATATATATATATATATATATATATATATATATATATATATATATATATATAAGCTGAGTGCAAACATACATGTACATGCACTTTGCGGAGGATCTTCAAAAGCCAGAATCTATGAGGGGCCTCACCATAAAATGTATTTCTCAAAGAAAGTTCTGTGTGTTTCTCAGAGAAAGTTATTTCCATTTGACAGAGCTGGGAAAATGGGTGCCAAATGTCCATGTTCATAAAAGACACTCATTATCATTATTGCTGTTGCACATTTGAACATATTGACTTGCCTGGCAATGGCTTTTCACTAGTGACTGGGTCAACAAATCTTTATAAAACAAGACAGAAAGCAGTACACTCATTTATTCTTGCACTCAACTTTCCAATGCAAATGAACAAATATTCAGCCTGAATTCCAGGCAGATCATGTCATCTTTAAAAGGTTAAAATGTCATATAGTTGATAAAATGTCAAAGTAATTAAGTGCATAGAGGTTTATTCAGCCAGTGGATCGATGGGAAGTGGCTGTTCTGGATGCAGGGCTACATTATGCTGGAGTGGAGCAGATGAAACAAGTTTGTTGAATTAATTTGAGATATTGAAAAAGGCAGGCCAGGCCTTATGTGTTGATGCTGGAGGGACACATGTGTTTTTGAGACTTTAGCCAGTATTGACTGACTTGGAAGCATGTGAGAACTTGCTTGGGATTTGAAAATGTAACTGGGCATTTATACCAGCATCGCTAACAGGCCTGAAGCATCAACTATGGACACACCCATGCAGGTGAAATAAATCAATATAGCACCGGTAACTAAAGTCAGAAAGAGTAAGATATATGGCTATATGTTGGCTGCTAGCCTTGAGGTTTCAAAAATCTGAAAAACCACAGGCAGTAAAGAGTTGCGTTCTCCATTACAACACAGGTACTTCCTGCCATTCATTTACTAAACATCACACAAATTATTTCATTCGTGGCTTTAAGATTGTACAAGCACTTTAGCATTTTCCTGGTTTGATACTGCCTGGCTATAACAGAGAACAAATCCCCAGAATAAATAGAGAAATCATGTCACAGAAAGACCACCCAAGTAGGCTGTGCATGCATGCAAGATTCACCCTGCTATTATTGAGGGTTGTTACTAGAAACATTACTAGTAAAAAAAAATGATCTGTGATGAAATTTCTTAGAGTCCCTTAGATGGTAGGATATTGTGCCTATTCAGCATGCTTTCTGATCTTATGATTTATCTGCTTAGAGCTTTAGTGAATGAAAGAAAACTAACACCGACGCTACTTATATACTGACTAGTGTCACGTTCACATCTACACCTCCCATGAACCAAAGCTCCCATGAAACATGTCTACAGTTATAATATCCAGAATTTGATAAAGACACACCTGTACTCAAAACACACACACACACACACACACACACTCCCTTTAAATAACCAGGATGTTCATTCAGTGCTCACAAAGTCTGATTTAATAATTGCCTAGTTCCTTTGGTTTGTCTACTCTGGATTGTTTTAATGAAAGTTGAACTTGCACTTTTGTCCGTCTATCAATCACTCATGACTAGTTTCAAATACATCATTATGATGCATTATTATCATTATCTTAATGAGTTCATTATATGTTCAACACATTGTCTGGGCTTCAATAAAATCAATTAAATTAAGTCAATGAATTTAACAAGGGACAAGAGTGCAGAGATATAGACGATATATCGCAATGTTCTTCTCTCTGCTCACTATGCATACATGACATCATATGCTTAGGATGAGAAGCAGAGCTCAGTGGCACAGCAGTATGTGCCATCAAAATAATCAGACAAGCATGGATGCTGAAGATCTGGTTTCCAAAATGGGGCGGCACTTCTCATAGCTTACTGCTAGATATCTTGCAGTAATCGCTGCATGAGCAGCATGCTGAATGATCATAACAGAGAGTAGCCTTTCTCCTTCTGTAAGTGCTTGAACCTGCCAGAATTCAACTCCTGTTGAGTAAGAATACAGTACAGATGCAGTGCATTTACTCGATATTTCTACGATGACTGTTATTCTTGTTACACAGCTACACCGTAATCAACAGAACAATGCCCCCCCACCCAAAAAAAAGCCTAATAGGATTACAATGAAAGCTAATTTCAAGTTGTTTATGTTGTGCCTGAAATTCTGACCCCCCAGAAGGATCTGGCTCCCTGTTGTATTCATGTGTCACACAGACGCCCATTCTTAACATCGCATTAAACCAACAGAAGTCTAAAATAAATATTCAGAATCATTATGCTTACTTTATAACGCGTGTGTACACGAAGAGGATTCTGATTTTGGTCTGTGTTCTGATATTCTAGAATGAACTCAAAACTGTGGCATTGGGCAACTGGGTTGACGAATCACAAACACACTGTTTTTCAAATACAGTGGAAAATGTGTCACATATTGTTCATGTTAATATCTGATTTATTGCATCTCTTATCATTATCAAATCATCAAGTTCATAGTACAGTACATTTTTTTTCTCTGCATCATGCAGCCCTACTCTTAGATGTTATCACATCTGCATTAGGTTGTAATATGAGATGGAAAAACTAAATTAGTGGAAACTGCCTTTAAAGGATGAGAACTGTTCAGCAAAATCAATGAACAATGCAGAGTTGAAAACAAGTCCAAGGCCTATCAATACTTATCATATTTTACCGAATTATATAAGAAGTTGAAAGGGAATGAGTAAAGTGGAACCTTGCATGCTGTGCAATGGATATTTCGCTGCTTTTATCAATTATGATATTTAATCATGTCCATCTGATAAATAAGATAGTAGAATTACAAAAACTCAATAAAGTCATGCAGTGGACTTAAACTCAATACGCAGGGAAGTGATAGTATACACGTCAATGTTGATATGTACTGTATCTCTCACACACCGTGCCGTACACATTTCCAGAGCAAGATCAAGCAAACAGTAGTACATCAATTATGCCAAAGCTAAAGCTCAACAGACCACACTGTTTTATCTTTCATTGTCTGTACATTAAGGCACTGCCTATTTAACCGAGCACCAAACAAACTGGAGTTACTTACATAAGAGCTGATGGAGGCCAGATGGTAAGTTTCCTTCTGTATTCTCCACAACATCTCAGCACTTCTTGGAGTGTGCACACTGTGCACCAGAAAGCCTGACCTCACTAGACACAACACTGACATTCAAATGGTGAGAAATAATTTGATGCGAATGAGAGCAAGCCAAGTAGTGTCACAGCAAATGGACTTGGGTATCTTATTAGCCAAATCCCCTTTGAAGTGTCCCTCATGGTTATATAATTTAATATAATGCACTTCATGTCATATAGCACAGACCAGATATATTTGTAAAGGTCCAGTTACACACAACATCTTACTTAGAAACAGCTGTGGCTCAGATGGTAGAGTGGGTTGTCCACTAATCGTAGGCTTGACGGTTCGAGCCCACGTGACTCCACATGCCGAAGTGTCCTTGGGCAAGACACTGAACCTCAAGTTGCTCCCGATGGCAAGTTAGCAACTTGCATGGCAGCTCTGCTAGCATTGCTGAATGAGTGTGTGTGGGAATGGGTGAATGAGACTCAGTGTAAAGTAGTGCGTGTACAGCTTGTGTAACAGTGTAAATTTGCTGTCCCCTCAAAATAACTCAACACACAGCCATTAATGTCCAAACCGCTGGCAACAAAAGTGAGTACACCCTTAAGTGAAAATTTCCAAATTGGGCCCAAAGTGTCAATATTTTGTGTGGCCACCATTATTTTCCAGCACTGCCTTAACCCTCTTGGGCATGGAGTTCACCAGAGCTTCACAGGTTGCCACTGGAGTCCTCTTCCACTCCTCCATGATGACATCACGGAGCTGGTGGATGTTAGAGACCTTGTGCTCCTCCACCTTCCGTATGAGGATACCCCACAGATGCTCAATAGGGTTTAGGTCTGGACATGCTTGGCCAGTCCATCACCTTCACCCTCAGCTTCTTTAGCAAGGCAGTGGTCGTCTTGGAAGTGTGTTTGGGGTCGTTATCTTGCTGGAATACTGCACACTGATCATAGTCTGCTTCAGTATGTCACAGTACATGTTGGCATTCATGATCAGTATGCAGTATTGAGCTATTGAGCATCTGTGGGGCATCCTCAAACGGAAGGTGAAGGAGCATAATGTCTCTAACATCCACCAGCTCCGTGATGTCATCATGGAGGAGTGGAAGAGGACTCCAGTGGCAACCTGTGAAGCTCCATGCCCAAGAGGGTAAAGGCAGTGCGGGAAAATAATGGTGGCCACACAAAATAGACACTTTACATTTACGATTATGGCCATTTAAAAAACGGTGCTCTACTAAATACTTGCCATGAAGGGGTTAAACAATTTTGAAACCGGAGAAATCATTATAAGTTGAATTTGGGGAAACCACTTGAAGCATTCGTTGTGTTGAACTATTTCAATTGCTTTTGTTTGATTTGTTCATTGCAAACAGCTGAAAGTCTGTACATTTTGACAATAAACCTAATTTACAATGTGGGTTGAATCATTTTGAATGTAACTGTACATTTATCTCATTTTATACAATTGAACAGTTAGGGTATTTAAGAGACTGCAAGCTCAAGGGCCCAGCATTGGCAACGCTGGGATTTGAACACACAACCTTTTTTCACAAGTGTCCTTTTTCTTTATGCGTAGTCCTCTACTCCAAACAGATGAGACATGGCTGTTTTGACTTTGAAGCAGGGTAATAAATATACTTCTCTGTTAATTTTCCTTTAAACATTCTGTTTTTGTCATCAACTCGTTTGAAACGCCATATTGTCCGTTTGCTAATCAGACCATTATACCAAAACCAAACAAAATATCCATCTCTCTCTGTAGTTAGTCTGTGGGCCAATGACCTTTCAGTTATGATTGATAACGTGTATCAGAGGAACAGATGTGTAGAAAATTGTGTTGAGGAACATGTGTAGAAAATTGTGTTGAGGAACAACAAATGTTTTTTTCATGCATTGATTAGCTCTGCTAGAGTATTTTTAAAATGCTCAGTTAAGCCTGGTGAAATATTCTGCTGGGTCCGTATCCAGACCACGGACCTCCAGTTGACGATGCCCGCCATGTACCATATAAGATGATGAAAGGCCCAGTCATCTACTCAAGTTTAAGCTACACAGTCAAACCCACAAGCTTTGGGCCTCTGAACTACGAGATACAGTGAAAAAGGGTAGAGGTGCTGGGGTGGCAAGGAGTAGGGTGGGAAGAAAAGGAAATTGGGTAAGGAGGTCTGATTCATGATGTTTTTTTTCTGGAAAATACACCTCCCTCTGTGCATAATCACTTCCATGTGAAAATCACAATAGAAAGAGGAAAAAGCTATATATAACCATGTTGCACATCATCAAAGCTCCCCTGCAAAACAGTTCTCTTAGATGACCACTGAGTCATCTACTCTTAATATGTTTCCCCACAAACTTAATAACAATGGCCACCCCATCAGTGCCAACATAGAACATTGATAGCTGTTTTAAAGACTAAACGATAACTTCTGTGTCTCTATTAGAATGATGCAGGCACTGAGATCATTCAACCAGATGGGATTCAATATCAAGTTTAGTACATGCTGTACTTTTCCTTCAAAAGGCCTTGAACTTCTCAAGAAAACCATGCAAGTCCATATTTTTTTTCCAGACTGTCAACACACTCAACACACTCTTCTTTGAATGCTAATCATTACATAACCACGCACTAGCGTGTATGTTGCTTGACAAAAGTGTGTGTCTTCAGAATCTTAGACACATATGCAAGTGGTTTTTTTAAGCACTTTTAAGAATGCTGCCCTACAGCAGCACTCTGTAGTTGGAAATTCAGTATTTGCAAAAATCTGAAATCGATTTACATTCTGAATCTGAAATCGTTTTTCATAGGCTCAAGCTCAAGACAATGTAATTTGCATTCGGATATGCTTGATAACAGACAAAACACACGTTCATGCAGAACAACAATTACAGACACTCTGGGGATAGCCAATTTGCCATAGTGCACTAAGCTTGAAACGTGATTGTGCTGGTTTTATTCCCAGAACTGCCTAAGGGAAAAGGAAATTCAGGGTGAATCACATTTTGCAGAGTATTTTTTCAGCTGAGTAGTGGTGCAGAGTTTTATGCATCTATGCTATGCTGGTGAAATTATAAATTAGCCTGGTCTGTAGTACCATGTTTCTCAAGGTGGGGTGCAGGGATCACTTGGGTCTGTGAAGCATATCAAGTGGGTCCATCATTTTCTCATTTTGTTATGGGGTAGAAAACACAGCATATTGTAATCAATTATAAAAGTTATATTAATAATGGCAAAAGGAATCTACTGACAATTTTAATAAAATGCTGTTCTATGGAGGTAAAGTTCAGAAAAAAAAACCTGTTGCTCCAGTAACGAGCCAAACTTTTACTGTATACTTTTACATAATGTGGTTACATTTACATTTATTCATTTAGCAGACGCTTTTATCCAAAGCGACTTACAAAGGAGAAAAATACAAGCAAAGCGATATGAAGCAGAGAACAATACAAGTAATGCTACCATACAAGATCCATTAATTGAGTTCTAGAAGAAGCAAAGTGCACAGAGTAGAGGTGTAAGTGCAAAAAGGATTGTTTTTTTTTGTTTTGGTTTTACATTTACATTTAAATGTATTCACTTAGCAGACGCTTTTATCCAAAGCGACTTACAAATGAGAGATACAAGCAAAGTGATATCAAGCAGAGAACAATACAAGTAGTGCTACTATACAAGATCT
>JAFFST010049339.1:61905-75554 GCA_022414735.1 Noturus placidus
CAATAAATTTCGTTCCACTTCATGATTGTGTCCCACCTGTTGTTGATTTTTCACAAAAAATTACAGTTTTATATCTTTATGTTTGAGGCCTGAAATGTGGCAAAAGGTCGAACAGTTCAAGGGGGCCGAATACTTTCGCAGGGCACTGTATATATATAAAATATCTTCCTGTAATCTGACAGGGAAAAAAACGTGTGTTCCGATCATATCATAGAAAGATAGGTCCTACAGATAAAGCCATGATTTAATAATTCAAAGTGGCGATAATTGCTGCCTAGTTATAATAATAATAATAATAATAATAATAATAGCTCTTATTTCATCAAAATGATTTCTTTGTATTCCTTACAAATATGAAAATGTCTCAACTTATAGGACATTTAATATATATTTTTTTAAATTACCTTATCTGTTTCTCCAAAATGGTCTGAAATAACGTTTAATAATATTTCACAGATAATGAGAAAAAAAGACGTTCTGGAAATCAGTATCTAGGGACTAATTGGTAAAGCGTAGCCAAAGGATGAACAATTAATGCAATATGAAACATGATTAAATGCCTGTGGAATTCAAAATGAATAAACCAAAGAAACACACAACATTATCAGCTTGACCATGATTAATAAATAACAGAGTTCACACTTGTGAAATACATCCAAAGTGCTAAATACGCATTGAGATATTTCAAACATGCTTATGGCCTCCCCCCTAGTGGCTGAACAAGATATTACCAACCAAAACTGTCTGAAATTCTCAAATTATCAAGTAGAGGTAAATGTAGTAAGGCATGAGTCTTAAAGCTTCTACACATATGAAGATGAAATAGTGATATTTGTTCTGATCACAGAAACAACACACCCAATGAACTACTCTCTGCTTGGGGCAAATCATTCATAACATGAAAACGTTAAATAAGCCCTGACAAAAAGAATAGAAAAGTTATAATATTTCAATTTTTTTCTTTTTTTTTTTTTTTTTTTGAGTTTTGGAGTATGTTCGAATAAGTCTCTTCCAAATAAAACATCACTATCAGCTTACCTCGGCTGGAGTACTTTTGCTCTGCCTTCTGTCTGAGGAGTGTGTGTATATAGTATACAGTATACTATATATAGTTACTTTTATTTTCTCATTTGTAAGTCGCTTTGGATAAAGGCGTTTGCTAAATGAATAAATGTAAATATTTGTATACAGTGTATATATGTAGCATGTAATGCCGTCGCTGTAGATATATCTGTTCTGACTCAAACTCACCAAGTGTCACATTGTATCAGAGAGATGTCACTGAAGGGAGGGAGGCAAGAGGAGTCTCACAGCATGGGAAACTGATGCTGAACAGTGATAGCTGTGCACACACTGATAATGCTATATCTAAAGGGATTCATTGATGAAGACAAAGCTATAATGCAGCATATAGGGTGGCTGTGGCTCAGGTGGTAGAGTGGGTTGTCCACTAATCATAGGATTGGCTGTTCGATTCCCAGACTACATGACTCCACATGCTGAACCCCAAGTTGCTCCCGATGGCAAGCTAGTGCCTAGCATGACAGGTCTGCTACCATCGTGTGTGTGTGTGTGGTGTGTAAGAATGAGAAACAATGTAAAGTGCTTTGTAGACTGCTAAAAAAAAGTGCTATATAAGTGCAGACCAAATGCATCCATGTTACTGAGGTACTCTGCTGATAGCTGGGCAACTCTGAAAATACACTCCGACACAACATGCATTTTTCTTCATCCACACAGCTACGGAGACATTCCTCAAAATGTCAGACAGTCCTCACAAATGTCCAGTGCCAGAATAGCTTAATCTAAACCTTCTCATGAGCTTATGCTCTGTTTGCACCTAACAACGCTAAACAAACATCCATTAGAGTTTGAGAGGGAACATGTTTTATAATTGGATGGCTGCTCACTAGGAACAACCTGGGGTGACAGTCTTGTGCATTGCATAAGTGACTTCTTACAGAAACACCTAACGTCAAGATTAAGTGAATGTATTTTCAGAAATGTTCAGACAGCAAAGCATTTGCTTTGCAAGTTGTAAATAAACTATAAATCATTGATTTAACAAATGAAAATTAGCAACTGATACAAGTTTCTCTGCTTGTTGAGGACTCTGGTTGACTCCAAGACAGAATGGTTGGCATCAGCAATTTTTTGTTACATGCTCACATGTCGTTTGCTACAATGTGACATACAACTTCACCATTAGTGCACCAGAACTGCCTTGTGCTATTTCTGCTTAACATGTACCACCTGCTTTCCCTGTAAACTCCAGTTAATTACATTTTTTGTAACTAGGCTAACCATAATCAGGCACAGGCCTACTTGTTGCCCAATGAGAAAAAAAACAGAATTAATCCCAAATGATCCGCATTATACTATAGCTCACAGTAAAAATTGGAGGGAAAAAACTATACCTGTCAAACTTGTCCACAACCTACATGTCTGCCAGCCCCTTCTAAGTGAAGAACGGCATTTCTTGAGGAGGATTTACCCGAAATCAGTGAAGATGGATGAAGTGCACCAGAGGAACATCCAGATTGTATCCAACCATACGGATACGATTCAACATTTGTGAAAGCTACAAATTGTTTATGTATTGGAGAGTTTGTGTCCAAGATGTTGTGTCCAAGGAAAATTTTTTGTGTATGTTTCCAAAGCAAACCAGCCATATGACTGTCGTGTGAATCCACTCTTCTTTTGAGCAGATTTTTCTGTGGTCAGACTTTTTTTGAAGGGTCAGAACAGATCTTTATCTCCCTGATATTAATTACCATGATAGTTTATAACCAACATTAATCTGTCGTGCTAAATTAGAATAAGACCGATGCACAATCGTAGAATTGTGGTGACTGAATATATATGCATTTCAAAGCAAATCAAAACAGAATGGTGAGCTTCGGGGGTCGGTTGTTGAACTCTCCACTGTCCCATGATGATTCATCCACGATCCATTGTTTTCATGGAGCAGAACGAATGCAGTTTGCTCTGAACATTCGTTTGCTCTGACATGCATTCATTTGTAACTACAAGCACTATCGTGGCAAAGACTTGTTGCATTCAACACAACCATGTGTAACAAACATTTTACTTCATTGTACAACTATTACATCACTGTGAGCACAGGCATAACAAATAGCCTCATCAGAAAAAAATCGAACCTTTATCACAATCACCTTAGGTCAGCACAAAAAGCTATTACTCAAACTGCTGTAGCTTGTTTGTAGTCTCAAATGGATTTGACTGTGTAAACACTACCTGGTGTGAACTATACACATTCACAGAGTCACACTATCAATGCAGTTCATTTCCAGAATAAATCCTGATCAAAAAGAAATGCCAGAATTTTGTCAGGATTTCTCTCTGCTCCCCCAAACAGCAACAACACACAGTTACAGGTGATGCAGAAAACAAAAATATCCAGACATGCTCCCTTGCCCTGCTACAGAGGCTGTCAATCAACACATCCACATAGCCCTAATTTGTGCAGTCTAGACTGAAGAGGGGATAAATTACCAACCAGTAGCACTAACAGTGTAAAACAAAGCTCTCGATAACCACATAAGAACAACCACCATTTAGTGTCATAAATCACTCATAAACACCACCCTAACAAATGTGTTAACAGATTTAATATAGCCCCTTTTCAAGGTACAGTAAGTTAGTCCTTTATGAGCTGCATGAGAGCAGGGGAATTTTCTGTACTGTAATTACTTTCCATTTTGTTTTAGAATCACACTGTAGCCATTTTCAAAAGTCAGATGCTTCATACAAAGTCCTTATTGCCAGCCTACGTTTTCAGTACTTAATCTATTCACTTCTTGTTGTTAATATGACAAGTTATAATATCAATATCAATAAATTGTAAAAGCCATACTTGATCTTCTAACAACACAGTGCATCTCAATTTATTTGAGGTACAAACTGATTAATATTCAGCTGGGGCCTGATTGAAAGTAAAGCTAAATACTAGCTTTGGTATTTATATGAAAATGAACAATAGATATACTGTGGGATTACTGTGGGATTAGTATGTTTAGATTTTGAGGAAGAATGAACGATTCCTCGGTGGTTAGACCTGACTAGGTCATTCTAAACAGAACATACTCCTTCTCTGATGTGGATTGATGGGATCTGACCTGTCTGGGATCATAGAGAGGAAGTGCAAATGTTATTGTTATGAACTCTGGGTGGTCTACCCATTTGGCAGGCATGCGCGCACACACACACACACACACACACACACACACACACACACACACACACACACATCTATCCTTCTGAGGTATTTCCATTGACTTCTGTATTAAACAGGTAACAATACTACCCCTATGCATAGTCTTATCCTCAGAATCCAAAATCTCTCTTTCACTTTTAAAAATAACGTTGAAATAAAAAAGATTTTCCTCATAGAAACCAGCCAAGCTTCCAAACTGTCACCTGTTAGTATTATTTGGGAACATTTGGTCCCCAACACACACACACACACACACACACACAAAGATACAAAGACACAAAGACACAAATAAAACGTTGACAAAACTTCTTTAAGACAACTGAGAATGGCACGCTATTAAAAATAAAAACATGAATCAAAAAGAGAGCATAACAGCAAACATACTCATTGAAACAGCTTGCAGATGTTCAAGTGCATTCATGAATTAACTAAAACACAAGAATAAACAAGTCTATAAACCCTTTGATAGCCACTGCCTCAAATAATAACAACATAGTGTTAGAAACACTTCAGTGGTCTGACAGATGCATAGCCAAACAAAACGGCACTGGGAATAACTGCACACACTGTGAAATGCATGTACCTGTATGTGTGTTTGTAAGGGCATGTGTGTGTCTAAGACCTAACGCTGGCACATTGCCACATGGCTCCAGTAGACAGAAAGCAGACCTGTCCAAGTTGCAGGAATGCACAGCTCCACCCAAGATAAGCAGGTGGAGCTGAAAGCGACTCAAAAACTGAGCATCTGAGGAAAACATGCGGTATCCAGAGAGAAAGGACACCGGCTGAATTGAGTTCATGCTCAGTTCAGCTGCCACTCATAGCCATTGATAAAGTTCACAACGTTCACCAGGGCCAAAATGGTGACAGACTGTCTCCTTGTTGGTGACGCTTGCTTGCACTTCAGACATTTTCTAATGCCTCCAGTTTCGGCTTTGTCACACAAGGCTTTGTTTGGTTTTTATTCTGTAATACACTCCGGCACAAATCACTGAAATGCATTCGCAAGGAGCAACATAACAATAGCCAGTCCGTACAGGATTCGCAGAGTTTTTTTGTGCTTGTTCCGGCCAAAAATGCTTTTTCAAAATTTGACTGGAATTAGCGAAATTGCTATTGCACAAAATTGTTTTGCATGGACTTTCGCAGTGATGTTGGTAAGTGAGACCTTTTAAGTGTACTCATGTTTGACGCCCAAATTTGTAAAAGTTTCAAACTCCTCCGAATATTGCTGAGTTTGCTTAATTTTGTGTTAATGACTGAGATCTCAAAATTGCTAAATCCTAGAGGAACAGAATAACGAAATATTAAGTAATTAAGTAATCAACTGATATACCAAAAAATGGTGTATGAGGGGGCATGTATTTGTGTGTGTGTGTGTGTGTGTGTGTGTGTGTGTATGTGCTGTGGGAACGTTTCTTGCTCCTGGATACACTAACTTGCCTTATTAATCACTGTATGTTTTAGGTAATGATGCATTTCGGAGAACACATGAAGGAGCATTTACCACATTAGAGGCTGTTCACAATATGCTCGAGAGTAGAGTTCAGCTTGAATGGCTTTGGCTTCTCTGTTATTGTGTTGTGAACAGTTACCTCAGCTTTCAGCTGCAGCAGCTAGTGCCGCTCTTAATCAAGAACATGTTAACTCTATATGGTTGAAATTAGATTGTTTATAATAGCGCTAATCCTGTATTTTCAAATAGTGTGATAGTTATGTGATTGAGCGTTGTCTTCATTTCAGACAACATCATGATACATTACTTGCTGGTGATTTCCAGTAGATAGAAACAGATCCAAATTGGATAAAGGTTTAGTTATTGGCCCTAGACTAGCTGCAATGAATTTAGGGAATAAATATGAGCTAGATTGGGTGGGTGTGCTGTAGTCCAGAATAATCGAAAGCTTCTCACGCAAAGCAGGAAGACTTGTGACAAATAAATTCCACCAGTCAGTGGTTGAGGCTGTATCATTTCATGATAAGTTCTCCTACCAGGAGAGAAATTACTCTGCAAAAGTGTACACAGATGTCTCTTCTTTCCCACTGGCTCTTCTGTCCCTTTTGTCATGCATTTATTGCTGTGATTTGTCCAGGAATCCTGCTCTTCTCAGCCCAAAATCTGATGGATAGCTCTGTTGGTGGCCTATAATCACAATGAAGTCATGACACATGGATGGAATCACATACACTCTCTTCATCCTGGGCCTGAGACCAGCATTCATCCTCTGTGAGCCAACTCCAACCCTATCCTCAGGAAAGAAAGCAGAGAGCATAGCAGCCCAGCCAAAGGTGTATACAAACATAAGTAAACCATAGAGCAGCTGCTGATGAGATGATCCAGTGACAGAGAGCTGTCAAGTTACTGTTAAGAAAAATGTGCAATAAGCAGGGATCTACAGTGAAGGGGTATGATCACAGAAACACCTAAAAGTAGACTACTGTCAGGTTGATAGGAAGAAATAGTGCCACTACTTGTCTTTCATCAAATACTGCCCAACCTGTGCAATAATTATTCAATGAGAAAGGTCACAAATTTTCATCTTCACACTCCAGAACTTTCCATTTTCATTTTGACATGGTTTTATTTGTTAGGAGGCCAGGGACAGCATGTCTCCATCATGGTATTGATAATGCCATGCTTGCATTATAATGTCAAATCATACTGGTGCATGGTCCTGCAAAATGGCCTCATATTTAATTTACATTTATTCATTTATTGGACACTTTTATCCAAGGCAACCTGCTAATAAGGATTTCTTGGTCAAAATTCACCACTAGACTCCCAGAAAATAGCTGCTTTTTGGCAACATGTTTTGGCAAACATGTGTTTTAGTCCATTTTGGTGCTCGAACTGGTAGAAATAAATCTATAAAGAAACAACCTTTTTTTTTTTTAACCTGTTTAAAAGGTCCAGATCCTTATATACAACTCTATGAAGTTCTCAACGCACAATGTTTGTTGAGTCTACACTACAGTGATGCTTATTCAGTGAGCTAATTGCAGTGGTATTCTGACTTGCTGACAGGGAGCATAAATATCCAGAGTTTTCTTTGGGGACAGTAGTGGTCCATCAGACATTCTGATCCTGTCTCTATACAGTGTAAGAGGTGAAGTGTGTGCCACCTTCAATATGTGCTCATTATGTCAGTTTTAAGCTATAATTTTTCTGTGTTCTGCACATGTTATTTTGCTCTGTAAGATTTTTTCTCCAGGTTTTGTGTCCAATAAACAAGTAAATCAGAAACTTTTGGAACTACGGAATCTACAGACAAATAACCAATTGACAAATATACTGTCGATATTCAACATCACCTGACTCACCTGTTAGTGCAGTGGGAAGCATTGTTGCCTCACAAATTAAGGGTCCTAGATACAATCCTGAGTCTGTGTGGATTTGTTCTCCCCATATCAGTATGGGGGAGGTTTCCTCACACAATCAAAAAATGTGCTGGTAGATGGATTGGGTACTCTAAATTGCCCCTAGGTGTGAATGACTGTGTGAATGTGTGTGTGCATGTAACCATTTAATACCTATCCAGGGTGTAATCCTGCCATGCACCCAGTGTAAAGAATCCACCATGACCCTGATCAGGATAACATGGTTACTGAAAATGAACGAATGAACGAATGGATGAATGAACGAACGAACGGATGGATACATGAATGAATGGATGGATGGATGGATGGATACATGAATGAATGAATGGATGGATGGATGGATGGATGGATGGATGGATGGATACATGGATGAATGAACGAATCGATGGATGACTGAATGAATAGATACATGAATGAATAATGAATGGATGGATACATGAATGAATGGATGGATGGATGGATACATGAATGAATGGACAGATACATGGATGAATTAATGGATGGATACATGAATGGATGGATGGAGGGATACATGGATAAATGAACAAATGGATGGATGACTGAATGAATAGATACAAGAATGAATGGATGGATGGATACATTCATGAATGAGTGGATGGATGAATGAATGAGTGGATGGATGAATGAATGAGTGGATGGATACATGAATTAATGAATGGTTGAATGAATGGATGCATGAATGAATGAATGAATGAATGGATGGATGAATGAATGACACCTTTTAAAATTGGTGTTTTAAAATTCCAGCAATGTGGTTAAATGTCAGTGCTTTTCACTTGGTTTTTCGAGAATGGAGTGTAGTACTACATCTACTGTACCTATACATCTTATGAGCATTTCCTATACCCTACCTCGGAGGTCTTCAACAGGGGGTCCGCGACCCCTAGGGGGTCTGCGGAGGTACTGCATGGGGGTCGCGAAAGTTTTGGTACCAGTTTGATATAACACAATTTCATACAATATATAATTAGGGGGTCCCTGCTCCATCTCGCCATCAGTTTGGGTGTCCTTGGCCTGGAAAACGTTGAAGACCCATGCCCTACCTTATACAAATTGTGCTATTGGTTAAATTCTCAACATGTTTGTGTATGAGAGGGTACTGAAAAATGCTTGCCATTGTGTCTTATACTGAAAGTGAAGTGCTGGAATTGAGCAAATATCTTTGGAGCGAAAAGGTCTCCCTAATCCCCAACTGCAACTTACTGAGCAAATAACGAAACTGATACCCACTTCACCTCTGACAAACCACACAGACAGGAGTAAAACAGCCACTGATCTCCCAGTTAACGTTAATCTATGCTCCTTGTCAAAATGTCGGAGCATATTGTGGATCTTGTGCAACTACAGATGTCTACACATTTGTCTCAATTTAGTACTCTGAGAGTTCACCCACAATTGCATACCAGTTCCTAAAACATAAATTCAAGTCCCGTTACTTTTTCTGATAACCTAGACCACCCTTTTACTTCCCATGGCTACAGATGCTGTTTTGCATACTCATTTCACAGGTCCTTGCATCCTCTTTGAAACATATTATTAAACACCATAGAGAAATCAGAGAAATTGGTGAAAAATGCTACAGTATGGCTGCATTGATTGAATTATTTTATTACATCACATTTTAAAGACCCATAGTTTCATGTTTGTACATGTATTCCACAAGAATAAATACACTTAAGTCCAGAGTTTGGGGAATCCTGCAAGTCAGTAATTAATGCTGAGATCTGAATGCAATTTCATTAGCAGCTCATTAATACCAGCTAATAACCAGCTCATACTGATAAAATTCTCAGACACTGAAGACAGTTGATTGCTGATGGCTGATTATTCGCTACTACTGTACTTGACAATGACATTAGAACAATGGCAAAACACTTTTATCCTGCATTTTTATTTACCTTTATTTCTATGACCTGATTAGCTTTAAATCACTGAGCAGTCATTTAAACCCTATACAATTTGTGATCTGCAGTTTTCCCATCCATGTAGACTGTACACATACCTGCAAGATAGAGCAGTGTTGTCCGTGGTTCCTATCCACTTCTGCTGTCAGCTGCAGTCCCTGCCAAGCAAACAACACATTAATCACCTAAACACATCGATGGGTTGAGTGCCTCATTAATTTGCTCCAGTGCTGGAGGAAGAAGACTTCATTCCAGGCATAACAGCTGGTCTCCACACCCCGAAGCTGGACCTGACTCAATAACAAGGCTTTAGGGAAACTTTCAGAAATGCCCAATGAATGCTTCGAAACAACCACAAAGCACTGTTTAAAAACTGCAGAAAAGGAAAGCACCACCCTTTCAACAGTAAGTGTGTGTGTACAAATGTACCAGCTGATAACACATCAAAGCACTGGCAATATCTGTTCAAGGCAATTTAGTTCAAGGCAAATTCTAGTTCTCCAATTATCTATTTCAGAATATAGTGGATTAAACAATATAAATCATTTGCTTTACTTATTCTACGTACACGACCAACATGAGATCTCAGACACTGAGACACTATCTGAACCAAAGCTGGCATCTGAGATTCCTCCCCCAGAAAAAAATGCAGTTTCATAGACTTTGATTTGAACATCATTGTGACTTATGAAAATACCAACAACAAAAAAGCCAACAGCAAATGCACAATTATTGGACAAAAATAAAAATTTTAAAGCTCTAATATGATAGTTATACAGATGTGTGATCAATGGAACAATCCTCATGCAACTAGTTGAAAATAAGTGCAGGCTATTAACACGGATATTGAATGTATGTATGCTTTTTCTTAATTGGTCAAATATAGCACGGAGGGAACATTGCATAGGAATGCTATCAAAGGAATATCAGCACCATGGCCAGCTACCACAACAAAACTATTGAAAATATGCACATGTACCTGAGGCAGAGCCAGAACCAACGATTTAGCCTGGACTGGCAGTGCAAACAGGAACAGACAAAGGAACATGCCACACAGGAGAAGAACATGAATTCTCTGCTCACCTCTGAAGCCAATACGCTTCTGAAAAACGCTTTCCAATCAACGGATTTGCCCCATGCACCTCAGAGGTCTTTTGTCACCTTCCTATTTAGGCTGCTATTTAGCAAAAACCCTAGTCAAGAATAATTGGGAGCATTAATTATCAGCATAATGGAGACAAATGAATGCAAAGCAGAAAGTGTATAACCAGCAAGTCTAGTTGTACAAGTTTCAGAAAGGTAACTGGGTCATGAACCTTTCTGGTTAGCTTCATGTTTCTGGTGACGTGGCAGAGGACTCTGTCGACCGCTGAAAAGCTGATGTGTCAGGTGAGCAAGCTCAGCCAACTGACAGGTGAAAATCCCATTATCTGCCAAATAGATCGATATACTGTAGCATATATACCTGTTATGTTCATTGTGCCCCCCAGGAAGAGTGAAGCGTGGCTCCCAACTCTTGGTCCATCAGTGCCAGAAATTCACTTGATTTGGAGAATTCATTCAAAGATGTATTCACCACTTTCCCCAGTTAAACCAATCTTCTACAACATTTTTTCACAAACTGTATATGAACCATCATCAACCCCAACAGGTGCAATTATGTGGCTGCAGTCATACCAGGTGATCAAAAGGGCAGGAGATTTAATATATGGTGGGAGTCTGTAAGTCCACGGTCAAAGCCCATGATGGTTAAGCTGGACGAGTTGCTCTGGTTCTGTAATGATTTCAAAAAGCTAAATAACGTATCAAACTTTGGAACCTACCCCATGCCCTGGGTGGATAAGCTCGGACGTCTTGGAAGACGGCACTTCGGCACTTCAGTACAAAGGACCTGTCACATGTTAGTGACAGGTCCTTTGTCCTTTGTCTCTTGCCAACCATGTCATGTCAGGTATTTGCACCTGGTTGGGTCTGGCAGTACCATGTCCTACATTTCCGTCTCTTTCTGATCTTTATGCTTTAAGTAGCAATGAGATTAAAATGGGTGTTTTTTTTTTTGTATGACTCTTGACATTATAGACACAAATACTGTATGTCAGTATATCCTAAAATAATGAAAATGGGATATTATGTCTTTTTAATTTTACAGCTTCTAATTCCCAGAGTCATTGATATTTGATTCCAAATGCTTCCAATCAAATGCTCTCTAGAATGCATACTGTATGTCCTGGTTCATAAACAGATGGTGGGCATCACTCTACAGTAGCAGCTATTTAGCATTAAATAGGAGTCTCTTGAGTAGGGTTGGTCAGACAGCATCCTGCATGTTATTCCCCCCTTCCAAACCATCTCTTAAGTTTTGGTAGCTGGTTGGAGTTTACTGTATGTGTGTGTGGCAAGCTAAAAAAAATCTGTTACCATCTTGGCTGTATTGTATAGTACAATTTATTATTAAGTACATCAAATCATTGCTCTCACTCCATTTCATAACAGATTCACCAATACAGATGCAGGCCAGTCTTCCATAGCTGGAGGACTGCACAACTCAGCCTCAGCTAGTAGCTGAATCAAAAGCACACAAAACACCTACGTGATGGGAAATGCAGGAGAGAACAAAATAACTGATGAGCTGCTTTAATCTGAAGCCTAGTTCTAGCAAATATTTCTCTCTCCAACCCGCAGATTCAATTTTTTCCTTTATCCCTTTTTTTTTTACCTCTCCGTTTAAAATACCCCCCAGGGTTAAAATGGTTACTGTTTGTGTGATTGTTTGGCACTGATTTCAAATTAAATTCCAGCAAAAACTTCATGCAGAAGAAGAAGAAAGTGTTCTACAATCAGAGAAATATGGAATAATTTATATAATTTAGGGTTCAAGAGATGTGATCAGTGAGGCTGAGACTACCATGTGATTCTTGACTTAAAATTAGAGCTAGATATTAATGTATCCAATAATTTACTCAACAGTCATCGACCTAGCGGGTCCACAAATAAATATACAATATTAGACACCCTTGGTAGCATAAAAGAGTCAGTCTAAAACAAAGACACAGAACACTAGCATTTTCTAGTGACTGATGAGTCAGAACAAACATCTACATACATTTTCGTCTCACTGAAAGCTCTACAAGTTTTGCTCCATTTACCTTGAGCAAATCCAGCTGGAACGCCATATATAATTCAGGGTATTTTCAGGATTAGTCATTTTACTACATAGATCACTGACTGGTGTATGGGAGAAAGATTAAAAATGACATTTGGCAGAAAGAGAAAACAGGTAAACAGCGTTGATTAAGAAACAAGGTTTATCGTAATGGCAGTGTGAGACTGTATCATGGTTTGATTCATTCACCGGGAGATCACAGAAAACTAAACTGCTCATAATCTTCACGTACACAAAGGCACAGTGTCTGAACAGGCGCTAGGGACTCTTATGCAATACATGTGTATCACCTTCCTCTGAACCTGTAATGTACAGTCAACTGTCTACTATAGAGGGTATGCATGTGACGTAATGTATATAAAATATACATAAAATAAACACAAGCATGAACATCATATGAGGTTCAGAGCCCAAAGAAGAGAAAGTGACATCATCCATCTGTGTAAATGCGTCAACACACTCACACTACAGTCAAGGACAAATGTGCATAAACATGGAACACACACATACAGAAGGAAAACTGAACATTAAGAATAGTAATAAAAGTATTAAAATATTATAAGGATAATATATGGATATCATGAAGTATGGAATCGGAATAACCATATTTAAAACAGAAATGTAGAGCAATTAAATAAATAAACCAGATACAGTGCCTTGCGAAAGTATTCGGCCCCCTTGAACTGTTTGAACTTTTGCCACATTTCAGGCCTCAAACATAAAGATATAAAACTGTAATTTTTTTGTGAAGAATCAACAACAGGTGGGACACAATCATGACGTGGAACGAAATTTATTGGATATTTCAAACTTTTCAACAAATAAAACAAATAAAAAACTGAAAAATTGGGCGTGCAAAATTATTCAGCCCCCTTAAGTTAAAACTTTGTAGCGCCACCTTTTGCTGTGATTACAGCTGTAAGTCGCTTGGGGTATGTCTCTATCA
>JAFFST010049339.1:76582-96887 GCA_022414735.1 Noturus placidus
TACAGTTTTATATCTTTATGTTTGAGGCCTGAAATGTGGCAAAAGGTCGAACAGTTCAAGGGGGCCGAATACTTTCGCAAGGCACTGTATACAAAGAGAACTGGGTCAAAGTGCACTCACGTGATTAAGGCCTCGTATTGTTATGGTAAAAGGATTGTTTACTTTTTCTATGGTATTTCTAGCCAGCTAGATCAAAAAACTATGGTATTGCGATAAGCTGCTTTTTGTTTTCTATGGGATATTCCTGAAAAGGGGAGGTATATAAGAGCTCCCGTATCTGTACTGATTGGAATCATGACTGAGAGCTCTCATTCGTGTGGATTTCAGAGGGTGGAATGGAACGAATAAACTGGACCCTTGCTTTTTTTCCACACCTACTGGCCTGGTGTCTTATTTGTTCTTCTGTCTGCAATTGAATATGTGAGTATTTCTTCCTAGAATAATTTCTAAGTGTCTTTGGGTAATTTTGGGTAAAAGGCTAAATTTTGACACCACAGACGTCACTGTAAGCGGAACTCGCCGTGGTCACGTCCACCGAGTGGCAAAAATACTGAGTGTCAGCATTAGTGTACAGCAAGAAAAAAATCTGTTGTGAGATCGACTGTGCTAACAGGTTCAACAAGAATTCAGAGCCATCTTTTTACAGAGTGACAAAAAAGCATTCAGTCCTTTTTTACTAAGTGGAGCAGAGTAAGTGCAAGTTCTTTTTGCACGTGGTATTCATGTTGTACAATGATGAATAATTTGCAACATGTTTCTTTTTAAACGCAGCCTATTTCTACTCATGAATAACGGGGGCTCATTCATTCTCTTCACAAATATATAACATTAGTAAGTAAGTGTTAGCTACAAACAAACTAGGGCTAGCTAGTTTACGGTTTACCAGATAAAATTATAGCATAATAAAAATATTTGTACATACAACCAGAATGTTTATTGGTGTTCTTGTCAGTTTAATTTCTCCAACAAATCCCACGTTGAATTAGGACCAAGCATCAAGGCTTTTCTATGACTTCAGGCTTTGCTTACTGTATTTCCCCCGGTGTTAAAATCAGGTATATATAAATAAATGTCGGGAAAACTGATTTCTGGCCACATGCCAATGTCCATGGACCACAGGTTCTTGAGCAAGTTGTAAGGGTCACTGTCGAGTCCAACTGCCTTTAATTTAAGCAGATAATCCTTAGTTGTACTAGCGGTTTTAACGGCTTCCTCTATTAAAACCAGCCATTTTACTGGACGTTTTGCCACTCAGTCCAAAACGAGGGGGGCGTGTTCCAGCGGTAAAGTGGCGTCAACACATATCCTCTACTTACAAAACAGACAAAATATACAGCATGGCACACAGTGAAATAACGGAATTAAAAAAATCCAGAGGAAGAGGTTAGGAGATTCTATCTGTTCAGGGGAATTCTGCATTACAGCTAGCTTCATTCAGAGTAGAGATGCTGTTCTTGTACCATGATAGAAGTCCACAGTAACATATAGCATATGGTAACATATGGTAGCCATTGTGAGCAATTACAGTAGTTACATACAGTAGTTCAGTTGTTCAGTTACCACAACGCTCATCAGTACACAAATCCCAGACAGGTCAAGTTAAGGCAGTGGTTCTCAAACATTTTCAGCATGAGGCCCCTGTTGTGTAGGGTTAATTTCTTTGTGGCCCCCTAGAGTCGTCCAAGTTTCGCTATTATTTTAATTTTTTCCACACTAGGCTTTTTTTGTATTAACTTTCTCAACAAAGAGACTACATCCTCTATCTAAAAACGTATCTATTTTAAACAGTCTTAGTTTTATCAGCATGTGGCTAACAGTACTGTATACTAGTATGTCAACGGATGTCTGTTTGGTGCAATTTCATCTTTGTGTACTTTGTATAATTGATTTAATTTATTAATAGTTCTAATGTTTATGTGCATCATAGTTTAAAGGTTGACAATCCCAACTTACATATGGGTCAAGTTAATAAAAATAAAAACA
This sequence comes from Noturus placidus, assembly GCA_022414735.1. NCBI lineage: Eukaryota > Metazoa > Chordata > Actinopteri > Siluriformes > Ictaluridae > Noturus > Noturus placidus. The sequence continues at coordinate 78,566 of JAFFST010049339.1, forward strand.
ATTCTATGTGGCTCCCATGCCTCCATCTGGTGGTCCCCAGTTTTAGAACCACCGAGTTAAGGGATCTGGCACTACAGATTCTGTGTATGCTTGTGTGTATGTGTATGTCTCGTGTTTACATTTGGTAAATATTAGTTTATGTCAAACAGGTGGCACAGAAACACAGAAAGAAAAGAAGCGATGGTATCATGTGAAAACCCAGATGTAAATATGCATAAAATGCTCAAAGCTAGGATAGCTCACTAAGTGAGGAGAGTAACGTTGTTTTCACAGTTGTGTTTTTTTTTTCCAGACTCAGAGGCATTTATGCAGAGAGTTTCAGTACGTTTGAAGTTTAACATGTTGTTTTCGAGCCCGGGAGCAGTCCAGAGAACCGATCCCTGGTCCTCATGAAAACAGTGGACTGAGGCTCACTTCAACTGAAACCACTGTGGTGTCTAAGCTATCTCTTCTTATTAGCATATTGATATCGATATAAAAAAAAAACTTCATTAGACTAGAGCACTGTAATTAGATTACAAATAAATTAAAATAGGGCCAGGCTAAACAAGTACACAAGTTTGCAATTTGGATTTAAAAGTCTAGAGTTTAAGGGAAATATGAAAGCATGAGTAGATGAAACTGCTTCAGGAGGTCAGCAAGACATTCCAAAGCTAATGCAATCTGGGCTTAACTGATCGAATGGACTTTCAAATTAATCTAGAATTTAACATGGAGCCTATTAAGACTAGGGTAACACTGAATGCTATTTTTGTGATAAATCGACATAAAACCAAACGAACCAAAAGATTTAACACAATGAATCATTTTTTCTGTTTACTGACAAGACGGTGTTAGTGCTATAGTGTGCCTGTGACTGTTTTAGTTTCTGGTAAGACAATGAGAGCATGCACAATCTGTTTTCTGGCCTGTATCTTAAGTCTAATGAAGACCAGTCTTTATTTTGGTCATCTTCTCTGAAGGGGGATTTGGTGGTTTGGGTCTAGCATGATGGCATATTCATTGCAGACTTTATTTTAGATGTGTTGTTTGGCAGTGACTCATTGCAGCATGAGAAACTGATTGCTACAGGGCTGACGAAGCTGTTTTTAAAGGTTTGACCCAAATCTCAGTGTTTGCCCATGACTTTGTCTGCACAGTGTTATTACAACCACACAGATCTTAAGACTAAGAGCGTTTTTGTATATAGACAGATATATAGACACACAGATGCTTACAGAACTGCTTGAGAGTCTTAGTCATCTGTTAGTCAAGTGCACAGCTTCAAATCCACTAGGAAATTCCTTTACCATAACCATCTGCACATGGCCAAATCATTGGTTGATAAATCTGTCCCATCCCACAGTCTGAGTGTGTATATATTTCTGTGCTTCTAGCTGGAGCATCTGTACTGCATAAACATAATTTTGGTCAGGGTGCGAAGCACAGGGCAACATTATGTAGCAGTTTTCCATATACTCAGTTCCAAGAAGCATTCTGCCAGATGCTCCATTCTCATTGATTTTTTTCTCATAAATACACTATCTCATGAAAAGGGGACATCAATGCAACAGTGACTCTGTTTACATGGACAGCAATAATCTAATTATTGACCTTATTCTGAGTAAGACAATATTGTTATTAAGGTGTTTACATGAGTCGCCTTTAGAATATTCCTTTCATGTTCCCGTTTTACATGTTATAGAACATAGATCGATTAACGCCTCACGTCATTACGTCCCCACGCCACGCTGTCCGACGTTCCCTCCAGAATTTTATGTATCGACATACAGTTGGTCTTCGTTATGGTACCATATACAGTTTTGGGTGTTTGATTTTTAATTTTACGAAAGCTTCAAGTGCAGTTACTTATTTATCATGCTATACATGCAAATAGACAACTGCTTGAAGCCTTTCGCTGCGTCCCAAACCGCATTCTTACATACTATAGAGTAGCTAATATATGTGTATTTATCATACTATATAGCAAGTAAGTACATCGTTTTGGACACAGCCGTAATCTCGTTTGCCGTCAAATGGTTGAGCACTGCCGTTTGTGTAAGTGTCCTGTGGCAAAATTGCGGTGAAAACTCCCACACGACGTAAGTAGCGTGATTAAGGTGTTTACATGTCTGTAATACACTTCAATAATGTGACTAAAACAGGAATACTCCACACATCTTAATTCGATTTGTGTTTACTTAGAGTATGATTTCAGCCAGATTAAGGTCATCAGAAATTGCTGTTTACATGCTAGTTTCTTAATCAGAGTATTGTCTTAATCTGGTTAATATCAGATTATTATTGTCCATGTAAATGTACTCAGTGTCTGATTAAACCTAAATGTATTAACCATTACATTATGCTGCATCATTATCTTGGTGCATGAGTGATCTTGAAATATCAGCTTCTCTCATTCCATACCAAGTCTTCAAACAGTAAATAAGCAGAAATAATGAAATCATATCTACCGCACAGCACAAATAATACTAGAATATTCTCCCCACTTGGTCATGACAGACTAATATAAAGACAAATACGTTTCATCTAAGAATTCATAATTATGTCATCTCCTGTATACATTTAGGATCCTCCCATAGAAGAGGTCCAATAGGTTAAGCACTAAACATTTACAAAGCTGTGAAAAAACAGATGCAGTTCACAGTCTAGTGTGTGTGTGTGTGTGTTACACCGATAAAGAATAACTCTGAACAGAAATAAGCAGTCCTCTGTAATAAGCAGAGGTATATATTTTCCTTTCTCAAAAACAACCATCCATGTGGAAAAATGGATAAATCTTTTAATCAAAAGTGTCAAGCATGCAGGCCAAGACAGAAACGCATGGTCTTGCACACAAACCCACACACCCTATAGCTGCCTCTGATATATCCTTAATGATGTAACGGCATGCTTCTGCCAAGAGATTTCCAGTTAGAGTTTCACGTTAATGAGCTTAATAATTAAACCAATAGTTGGACATGATACAGAAGGAATAATATCAAGACACATGCTCGATCTGCAAGCTGAAGAAATTATTTGCATTCTTTCTCTAGCTACATGATGAAGTGTATATAATAATACACTTCAAATACGTCTCATGGGAAATCAATCCCCCCCCCAAAAAAAATAATTATTACATTTACCTGTAGTATATCCATCACTAATTCAATGGCATGCTTCTCTGGGACTTTCAGGAATAATTTCTCTCCGCAGGGACATTATCGTGCAATTGGAGGAAATGATTAGGAGATTTTTGGGAGGAATACAGAATACACTAAATTATGCTAAACTGTTATGTCTGTCTCTAATAGAGCTGTAAAGTTGGGGGAAGTGGGAATAGTATAACAGCAGACTATTCAAAGATTTTCCAAATTGTAATCTGGACGTGGTTAAATATGTGTCTCATGACATGGTGACATGCACTTAAGCCAAACTGGAAGCAAAATGATATAAACAAAATGTGTGAGAAAGTGGAACTGAGAACAATCCAATTCTGTAAGAGTAAATTAGGTTAAAAAAAAAAGGAAGCTACAATAAATGAAGGCTATATGACTGGAGTTTTGGGGAAGGGCGAGTTTCCATATTTGTGTACGAGAATAATAGTTTTCCCCTCAGTTTACTCCACTAATCATCCATCCTTCAAAAGAACACCACCACATGTAACACTCAGCAAACACCTTTTTTCTCTCCTGTGCTCGTTCGCTCTCACACAAACACTTTGACGTGAGTCATGTCTCGTATTTCTATAAATAGTTTCACACTCTCACGTCACCGGGTTGAAACACACTTCCAAAATTATTCATAACTGTGTAGACCCCCTGCCAATTGCAACTGATATACAGTATGCAAATAAAAGCACAGCAGATGACCTAAAATGGCTCCTCTCATCTTGTCCAAAATTTCAAATGTAAATTATTCTATAAAACAGATGCCCAGTAGCTGGAGGAGAGGGAAACAAAAACAAACAGAAACAAATCCTTTTTGTTTAGTGCTGATTGCTAGGTGGAGAATCCAAACTGCAAACCCAGGCAAACTCTCTGTCTTCTTCCTCCATCAGAAGCATGGCTCAGGTCTGACCTTCTGTCTTATTTTAAATCGTGCATATTGCCTAATTCAGGTGTTTTGGCTGAGAGCCTGCTCGATCTCCAAACCTAAAAACGTAATCGAGCTGTGTATTTCAAGTATATGTGATTTACTGCAGTGAACAAGATGTGATAGACCTTCAGTTTCTCCTTTTCCTCCATCACATTTACCACACATTCTGGACTGCATTATGGAGAGAATGACAGACCCTGGACAGGCACCGCTGTTTGTATGGAGATTAACTGCATTAGCTGCATCTTACGCTCTGCACCGTGCTTCTCTGGCACTCCTGAGCTCAGTGTCCAGCCTACAAGAAGGCGAGAGAGGTTTATGTGGTCGGTTCATTCCTTGTAGGTACAGACACTCGCACAGTAAAGGCTCATCCAGAAAGAACTTCTAGAGCAAATTTGGATAGGAAAAAATAAATTCATACACGTATTTTATCAGTTTAAACATAACGGGACTTTTCAGTGTAATGTGCACACCTTTCTCAGATACTCTATTGTTTAGAGTAGTCCAGAGTTTGTATGATTCGTGAACTACAGTGCATCTGGAAATTATTCACAGCGCTTCACTATTTCCACATTTTGTTATGTTACAGTCTTATTCCAAAATGGATTAAATCCATTATTTTCCTCAAAATTGTACAAACAATACCCAATAATGATAACGTGAAATAAATTTGTTTGAAAACTTTGCAAATGTATTAAAAATAAAAAAAATTTAAAAAAAGCACATGTACATAAGTATTCACAGCTTTTGCCATGACACTCAAAATTGAGCTCAGGTGCATCCTGTTTCCACTGATCATCCTTGAGATGTTTCTACAGCTTGATTGGAGTCCACCTGTGGTAAATTCAGTTGATTGGACATGATTTGGAAAGGCACACACCTGTCTATATAAGGTCCCACAGTTAACAATGCATGTCAGAGCACAAACCAAGCCATGAAGTCCAAAGAATTGTCTGTAGACCTCCGAGACAGGATTGTATCGAGGCACAGATCTGGGGAAGGGTACAGAACATTTCTGCAGCATTAAAGGTCCCAATGAGCACAGTGGCCTCCATTATCCATAAATGGAAGAAGTTTGGAACCAGCAGGACTCTTCCTAGAGCTGGCCGCCCGGCCAAACTGAGCGATCGGGGGAGAAGGGCCTTAGTCAGGGAAGTGACTCAAAACCCAATGGTCATGCTGACAGAGCTCCAGCATGTCTCTGTGGAGAGAGGAGATCCTTCCAGAAGAACAAACATCTCTGCAGCACTCCACCAATCAGGCCTGAATGGTAGAGTTACCAGACAGAACTCACTCCTCAGTAAAAGGTCACATGACAGCCCACCTAGGGTTTGCCAAAAGGCACCTGAAGGACTCTCAGAGCATAAGAAACAAAGATTGAACTCTTTGGCCTGAATGGCAAGCGTCATGTCTGGAGGAAACCAGGCACCAGTCATCTCCTGTCCAATACCATCCTACAGTGAAGCATGGTGGGGCAAAGGTTCATCTTCCAACAGGACAAAGACCCTAAGCACACAGCTAAGATAACAAAGGAGTGGCTACAGGACAACTCTGTGAATGTCCTTGAGTGGCCCAGCCAGAGCCCAGACTTGAACCCGATTGAACATCTCTGGAGAAATCTGAAAATGGCTGTGCACCGATGCTCCCCATCCAACATGATGGAGCTTGAGAGGTCCTGCAAAGAAGAATGAGAGAAACTGCCCAAAAATCTGTGTGTCAAGCTTGTAGCATCATACTCAAAAAGGCGTGAGGTTGTAATTGGTGCCAAAGGTGGTTCAACAAAGTATTGAGCAAAGGCTGTGAATACTTATGTACATGTGCTTTTTGTGTTTTTTTTATTTATAATACATTTGCACGGATTTCAACAAACTTCTTTCACGTTATCATTATGGGATATTCTTTGTAGAATTTTGAGGAAAATAATGAATTTGATCCATTTTGGAATAAGGCTGTAACATAACAAAATGTGGAAAAAGTGAAGCGCTGTGAATACTTTCTGGATGCACTGTATGCTTGAGCCTGGAAGCGTTCCAGAGAATCCATCCCTGTTCCTCGTGGGTTCGCATCAACCGATGTGATCCACCGAACCCTGGTGCAGCGCGCATAATGTGTGGAAGCTATCCACGCTCAGCGCCGTATGCAGAGTAACGTGATGGCTTCACATTCCTATTTCTTTCGTGATGCCAGAGAAAGGGTTATTATATTTATTACAGATATATAAAAGCAGACTTTCATTGGACTGGACCGCTGTAGTTAGTTTTGTGGTTCAAGTATCACAAAAAATACACATCTAAAAAGTGACTAAAAACCTTCTTATATTTACATTTATTCATTTAGGAGACACTTTTATCCAAAGCGACTTACAAATGAGAAAGATACAAGCAAAGCAATATATCAAGCAGAGAACAATACAAGTAGTGCTACCATACAAGATCTGTTAATTGAGTTCCTGAAGGAGCTAAAGTGCACAGAGTAGAGGTAAAACTGCAATTTATTTATTTATTTATTTTTTATGGATTGGTTAGGTGTTAACGGAAGAGGTGGGTCTTTAGCTGTTTTCTGAAAGATTGAGAATTTCTTTCCACCACTGAGGAACAGTTAGTTTGAAGGTTCTTGAAAGGGACCTTGAGCCACGCTGAGTAGGTACTACTAAGCATCAGTCATTAATTTATCGCAGATTGCGTGAGGGAGCGTTGAGGAGAGAGTTGAGGTAGGAGGGTGCTGTTCCAGACACGGTCTTGTAGGTGAGCCAGTGGAGAGAGATGAAGAGGGGTGTGACATGAATTCTCTTGTGCTGGTTGAAGACAAGGCGTGCTGCAGCATTCTGAATCATGGATGTTTGATGGAGCTGGCCGGGAGGCCCGAGGGTACTGAGTTGCAGTAGTCCAGTTTTGAGATAACAAGAGCCTGGACTAGCATCTGTTTAGCCTGTTCGGTGAGGTAGGGTCGGACTTTCTTGATGAACTATTCTTATATGAGAATAGTTCTTTGTATGCAGGTATTCAATGTACAATAACATGGAATGCATTCATTAAATACTGATCTTCACTGCTTGAGTGTTACCAAAACAAATTTATTTATTTATTTATTTATTTATTTTTAAGACAGCTAACATGGGTTTGAACGAATCCTGTGAGTATGAGCCTTGGGCGTGGACCAACTGTCTTGGGTGTGGACCATGTTTGTAAATGTCCTGAGAGAAGAAAAGCCCTCGGGTATAATGGGAGACAAAAGACAGGTTTGACCTAGGCCTCTTTAAACAGTGTAGGAACAGGCTGTAAGGATACAGGATAAGAAATCAAACATTCTCTTGAGCCGTGAGTATTGAAAAATAAATAAATAAATAAAATAAATACCAAGCATCCAAAACTATCTGTTCTTTCACCTTTAGCCATCAGTGAAAGCTGATTCCAATTATCTTAACTTTTATTTTCCCATTACTGGACATAAAACATGAAACATCTGGCTGCCAAAAGCTCAGGTCATTCCCTCTTTCAAGTCTTTGTTTGTTATTTTTTCTTTAGCATTCCCCTCCTGAAGAGCGCAACCTAGAAAACCAAGCAATTACCTTCATAATTTACTTAATTTACACCACAGTCCCTGTCTGACAATTATCTCTCATGGATTAAAAGCTACGAAAGGCAGTCAGAACAAGGCTAGACTATGGGAGGCCTGAGGAGTGGAAGAGGCATTAAGTGGTTTAGCCTGGGACTTTACACTTCCACACAGGGCACGACCCCGAGTGTCTGTCTGGAACATGGCGTTCTGAGACCGTATGTGAGCGCTGCTGCGGCTCCTCTTCGCTCCGTTTCCCATGTAAGCTTCAGTCGCACCCATGAAGACAAAAATCCCAAATATTTGACCTAAAAGACTTTAGCTGAATAAAAAGGCAATTGCTGAAAGTTAATAAATACAGAAACTATTAAGGACAAAGGACACATATGTTGATAAGAAAAGAACACATAAGGGGGGGGGGGGGACGTTTCCTCCCTTGAACAGGCCTCTTAGCTCTTATATGGTCTGGCATAAAAGGAGTCAAAAATTATCAAATGGTTTTGGCTGTAACTGAAGCATGACTCAAATCCTACATCTGGCATGACCATAACAAAGATACGACAAAAGGAAAATCAAAGGCAGCTTTTCCCAGGCCAGTCAAATTTTGTGTTTAGGGAGGAAAGAGTTTTATTGTGTTAACAAATAAGAACTTTTTCTCCCATGGAATATGGATCTCCATACAGGAACCTAGAGCCTAGTCCCACTCACAAAACCACAGACTTTTCAGCATCTATCAAAGAAACATAAATCACTGTGTCCAGATGTGTCAGATGTCACAATGAATCAATCTATGATATCCCTTGTGCATGATGCATGTTGTATAGAATTTCCCTGATTCATAATTATTTGTCAATAAAATATGATCAGACTTTACCTCTGTCCATTATCAAAAACATTTATACAACCTCTTGTGCCAACTTTTCATAGGTTCACAAATACTCTGGGAACCAAAAAACATCTCAATACCTAAAAGGTAGCTCACATGCTTTTTATTCAGCACTGAATAAGGTCTGGGATTTTTCTGGCATGATACGGTGAATCCCACTACTAATGATCTGAAATAACCGCTCAGGGTGAGTAGAGAACATTCCAGAGAAAATAAAACGCATTAATTGTTCAGGTACCAAATTGCAAAGGCCAACACTTAGTGTGAAAACATTTTTCTTATGCAACTCTCAATCACACACACACACACACACACACAAACAGATTTCTTTGTTTAAAAGCAAGCTGTTTGAACACTGCTCTCAGAATCCGATTTCTGCCGACATAAAGGGCCAATCAAAATGAAGCAGTACAAATTGTGCGTACTGAAATGTCTCTGGGATCTTGCCAAAGCTGTTAGTGTTGTCTTTGCAGTGAAAGCTTTTTAACACATCCCTTCATATAATTTGCACGAACTCGGACTGTAACACAGTACCCCCTCTCACTGCTCATGGTTATTTGCCTCATTTGCAAAAGGAAACTGAAGAGATTTGACTTGGACGCTGTCTCTGCCTCTCCACTCTCACTAATTTGGAGCGCCAACAAATTGCTTTCAGCCCTGTGGAAGTTCTGGAAAAGTAGATGTCTCGCGATTGTGCGGCCACTGAGCAAATATAAATGAAAAGATAAGATAACGATGCAGATGGATAGTAAATTAGATTGAATTGGTGGAATGTTCTGAGAAACACAATCAATCACGTGTGAGAATCGAGTGCAATACTGTGCTCTTGTTTTATGACAAACCAAACATATTAAGAGTTTAAGTAAAGCGTGAGAGTGAGGCCTTCCTCCATCTATTCCATCAATCCATTTTCTGTACCGCTTATCGTACACAGCCTGGAGCCTGTCCCAGGGGACTCGGGGCACAAGGTGGAGTACACCCAGGACGGGGTACCAACCCATTGCAACCACACACCCATTCACACACTACAGACAACTTGGAAACGCCAATCAGCTTACCAGGCATGTCTTTGGACTGGCGGAGGAAACCGGAGTACCTGGAGCAAACCCCCTAATCATGGGAAGAACATCCTTGGAGGTGCAAGACAAGCTTCCTGTGCCTTCCTATGCATGATAATTTGTAAAGTAATGTATTGGGGGTGATTGAGGGGGGTCCTGACAATTCATTACGCAATCCAAACACTAACCAGAGACATGGCAATGTGACAAATGCTTTAACTATTATACTGCAATGAGCCATAACCCTTTAATGCAAAAAACACTATTATTGCTTCTGGCACGCAGTGTTGCTGCCCCACTTTAATAAAGCACACTTTTATGCATTCTTAGATACAATTCTACTAGAGTGACGCTAAACTCTAGGCCAAAATAGATGTAATCTTCATAATGAGAGAATAATTCACGCAATCTTATGTTTGGTGTGGAATAAAATGTTTACACGTTACACAGATAGACACGAGACGTGCTATTCGACATGAGACAAGGTCTGAATCACACTTGTGCTAGGTGCAGCTGGTGTATCTCAAGCTTAGACTGAGAGAGGGAGAGAGAGAGAGAGAGAGGACACCCAGCATCTCTCCTCCTCTTCAGTCTCAGCACCTCCCACACACCCCCCTATCTAACAGCATCACCATGACTTACAGCTTCCATTAGAAACGTTTACTTCTGCTATGGGAAACAGGAAGATGGTGGGGGGTCCACAGTTTGTATCACAACTGTGGTATGTCTATGATTTTGTTTTGGGGCAGTCGATGCCTTGGAAAGAACTATTTGAACGTTTAAATGCTTGGAGGTGTATTGAAAAGTGAAACGAAACAGAATAGCTGTAGGTTTTAGTGCTGCTACATTAAAGGAAAGGTCCTTTAAAAATGTAAATTATGTTTACATTGAAATATGTGTGATGTGCTTAAAGATATGCTGGTGCTAAGTTGTACGTTGGCACTGTAGTTTCTTTATTCCTGAGAGAGGTTATTCATTGTTCAATCCATACAGGATTTCGCTGAGTTTTGTTGTGATTGTTGCAGACAAAAATGTTTGATATGGCTGCAACTTTTTAAAAACTTTTGTGATGCAACTTGTAGAGTATTTTTTTGTTCTTTTTTTGTGGAAAAGTACTCGAATTGGCCAAGTTGCAATTTGCATGAAATTGTTTTGCGCGGGCTTTCACAGTGATGTTTGATGGTAAATGTGACCATTTAGATGTTCTCATTTTCGATACATATGAATCACACATTTTCTTGAATGTGAAATGTGATGATGTCATAATATGTCTTGGCCCAAATTTGTGGAAAATCTGCGGCAATTTTGAAAAATTGCAAGCTTCTACGCACATTGAAGGGTCTGCTTGATTTTGCATTCATTTCTGCGATCGCAAAACCACCAAATCTTGGAGAGACTGGTTATTGGCAGAGACTTGGCTCAGTTAGTCAGCACACTATGAGATGACAATCAAGGTGGAGAAATTAGCATGGAAATTAAAGCTGTGGAAGCTGCTCTGTTTAAGCATACAGTGTACAGATGAGGAGGTGAGTGAGCTGGACAAAGTAAAGGATGAAAGAGATGCCGCATCGCTTTCTTTAAGTTTAGATGATTTCCCACTGGCACCACAATCAGTGGGCAGTTGAACCGCATTGTGGGTAAATTTTTAGTAAATTTGCATCCCATATCTGCCTTGCCAAGCCATATCACCCTGCAGTTCTCACCTGGTTTCCTACTGAAGCAGGGTTGAGCGTGGACAGTACCTGGATGGGAGACCTCCTGGGGAAATCTAGGCTTGCTGCTGAGAGTGGTATTAATGAGGCCAGCAGGTGGTGCTCACCCTTTGGTCTGTATGGAGCCTAATGGCCCAGTGTAGTGACTGGGACACTATACTGTAAGAACATCTTTCAGGTGAGACGTTAAACCAAGGTCCTGACTCTCTGTGGTTATTAACAATCCCAGGACACTTCCCGGAAAGACTAGGGGTTTAACCCTGAAGTCCTGGTGAAATTCCCTGTTGGCCCTTCTCTATAATGGCCTCCTAATAATCCCAATCTCTGAATTGACTACATCGCACTCCTCTTCACTTATAACTGGTGTGTGGTGGGCGTTCTGGTGCAGTATGCCTGCCGTCGCACCATCCAGGTAGATGGTTGAGGAGATTCCCCCCTCATTCCCCCCATGAAAAGCACTTTGAGTTTTTAGGAATTATTCGGCCCATAATGTTCTGCCCATGCTTTGGGGGTTTCCTCCCGCAGTCCAAACACACGTTTGGTAGGCTGACCTGCGAGGCATTTCCCAGCTGTTCGTAGTGTGTGAATGTGTGTGTGTGAACGGGTGTGCGATCATGCCTTATGATGGGATTGTACCCCGCCTTGTGCCCCAAGTTGTGCTCCAGGCTCTCTGTGACCCTGTGCATGATAACAGGTGCGGAAAATGGATGGATGGATGGATGGATGGATGGATGGATGGATTTCCTCTGAATTCAGATCTCTGTGGTCGGTCTATCACACTCAGACATTATGAATCATATCCAGCGCATGTTGTTTTAAATCATTTGGTTTTTGCCATCCCATAGCCAGTACAGTAATTTCACCTGATTGTTTTTTTGTTTTTGTTTTTGCTCCAGGATATCAAAAACATTGTGCAGTGCAACCTCAACATGATTTGCTCGGGTTAAGTAGCATCCTGAAGAAGGTAAGTGTTTTGCTGTCACACAAAACAAAGAGATGAAGCATTACAGAGCATTCAGTGTGGAAGAGAAGAGTCATGTCTGTGAGGAAACGCCGATATCTTATATAAGGACCTTCTATTCCTGCAATGCTGAATGAACACTGGTCCTGAACTTCTCATGTCTCCCCTCAGGTTCAGTCTGAGGCACTTTATTCTCCCTCAACACTTTATTTCTGTACTTAACTCTGAGTGTAGCGGCAGAGGTAAGCAGACTCACCCTCAGGTTACACTTTAGAAACGCGAGTTCAGTCGTTGACGAACGCAGTGAACCAGCTCCTCCAAAGCCCTCGCGCTGTGTGAGTTAGAAACCTCGCGCGCGCTTCCCGCTCCGCTCCATCCGCGTGCCTGCGCGCGCGCACGCACGTGCTTCTTTACGCGCGTCCCCGCCCACTCAGTCGAAAATTATTAACCTTCACACTACCGGCGCGTGTAGACGCCTGACACTGTTCACACAGCCGCACTCGAGCTCTTAACGTGGGTTTTAAATCATATCTGACACAAAAGCCAAGTCCACATATAAAAGCCGGGGATGAAATAAAGAAAGAACGAACATATCCAGCTGAGATTTCTCTGAGCCAGGCCCATGGAGAATGCCAAACTCTGTCAGTGCGATGAGAACAGGCCTGTTGGGAAATATCTGGAGTCGGTTTTCTAATAAAAACAGTCAAAAATCCAGTCTGAACTGCATAGACCTTGGGAAACATTTTTTGTTTTTTAGTATTTATTTAATACCAGACAGAAATAAGAAACAACGCCGAGCACACAAGAGTACTCTGTGGATAATGAGGTCTCTCAGCTACTGAACTCTTCATCCCCTGAGCCTGATCCATCTTTTCCCACTATAATCACCCATGACCTCTTTCCACTGTTTATAAAGTGATAAAAGTCTTATTAGGCAATGGATATTGGTGAGAGTGCAGCAGAACGAGAAGCAAATGATGTAATTCTCTGGACCAGTGTTATAAATTCAAAGCATGTGTCATCAAAGCATAAGCATAAGCCATTGAACTGATACATTTCACAAACTTTATCCATATAGTTTACTCTTTAATGTCAAATGTTTCATTTTCTGGCATCTGCCAGAAACTGAGAACGGAGTTTAACTATCAGTGTTCCTGTAAACACGTTTGTTGTAAGTATGCCTGAGTTCACATTCCTGAATACTTAGCCTACAGCTAAGCATCTGTTAGCACCCACAATTCCCTGTGGACTGATCGTGCGCATATGTCTCCTTTCAGTGGGTTTTCTGAAAAAGGTGTTTACATGCAACCATTTTCTGATTAAAACAGGCATATTCCAAGGGTGGAAATCAGAATTTAGGGAATCATGATATTGTCTTGATCTGAATCAGGCAATTGGACTGTGGGGTTTATGTGAATCAATGCCAATTAGAATTCTGCACAATTCTGATTAATATCAGAATATTGATGTTTCCAGGGTTTTAGACATTGTGGCGAAAAGGGATAGAGCAGCAAGAGTACTGGGCGTAATGGGTGGCATAATGTATAGGTTGTAATGCATCCCATAATATCCGATTTGTTCCTTGGTGCAAAAACATTATGAATGAATGATCATTTTATAGTTTTCTCAGACACGTGATTAAAGACCAAAATCTCGGTGTCCATAGGAATGAAGTTTCTTTGCCTCCTAGGTGCTACCCATTTGGACATGGCTTGGATAACTGTCACCTGATAGCTGCACCTATCAGAAACATAATACCTGACCTTTAATTGAAAAATGGCGGCATCATACAGTAAATGGTGCACATTGTTACCAGATGCTGTCCTTCAAGCCAGACTGAGGCTGCATTCTCTCTACTGCTGTTTTTTTTCTTGAGCAGATCAACAACTGATGATTTATAACCACTGGTCAACTTTTTTTTATTATCTTTTTATTGTTTGGACATTTTAAACTGCCTTAGTCTGATTCAAAAATGTTCCACTCCACTTAATGTATTCCTAGATATCTCTTCCAGGCTTGTAAAAAGTAAAAAGGGAAAGGAGGGAGGAAAGGTGGATAAACAGACCAGGCGAACTCAAGCTGAAGGTGGTGAGAAGCTGTGAGGGAGGCAAGAAGGTATTAAACGGTGCTTGCTGTAACCTAGCTGCTGCTAAGGCATATGAGCTTAGAGTGGTCATGAAAACAGGCCTGAGTGAAGTGATATACTGCTCACCTCCTCCTCTTTGTACCTTTCCATCTCTTAAACCCCAGCACTCCTCTGCTTTTTGGTCTTGTTTTTTTTATTATTTTTATTTTTTCCCCTCCACAGCCTCTTAGAACATTTTCATGATGATGTGGATGAGTGGTCCCTGGTGCTGGGCCAAAGTTGTAAAAGCAGAACGCTAGGATGCTGCACAAAGAAAGAGGGGGGGGGGGGGGGGGTGACGGGGGTGACCGAGGGGTTCCTGCAGCTCTAGCTTTGCCAAGACTGCCCTAAACAGACTGATAGTAGAACAAAGACAGAGAAGAGGAAGAGAGGGAGACAAGGCAGATAAAACGGATGAAGGGGAAAGAAAGGGCAAAGGAGCAGAAATCTGAGAAAGAGGGTTTGTGTTAAAGTGCTGGAAAGATAGAGGGTGGAAGCTTAAAATAGTGGTTAATAGACACACAGAGACTAAGAGAAAACAAAAGGAAATAGAGAAGAAGTGGGTTTATCAACTTTTGTACAACTTGTTTCTTGCAAGCTCTCCAAAATACACCATTACATCACAGAATGTGTGGGAACTGCAGTGAAGCTCCAAAAAGACTCTTTATCTCGCTCTCCCCCAGTCTTCAGATACCCATCACCAGAGGCTCACTCCTCCATCTGGAGTGTATACACACACACACACACACACACACACACACAGGAAGCATTATAGGAGGAGGGGAAGCTTAGTTTGGTCACCGTGTCTTGAGCTGTGATGAGAAAATGTGTGGTGACCTAGAGGAAGTACTTTATCCTTCAACACACCCAGTCCCCAGAACATAAAATTAACAGAAAACAGATTACTCTTTTAACAGCAAACAGCCACAATACTACAACACTTATAATATCACCCATTACACCGCAAGCCTTTGAATTCCAAATCATATGCTTTAATATTAGTGACAGCACTTGCACTAAACCCAGATCCTGCTTCATATAGAGCACAAAGCTCTGATGAGACACAGTAATCTGTAAAAAGAAATATTTTGCTTGTTCTCTACTGAATTCCGTCTGGAAGCTACTGTTAACACTCAGAATAAAAAAAAAATGCAGTACCAGTAAATGGCAACAGCCGTCTTTTATTCCTTTTGAACAAGTCATACACACAGTGTAAAGCAGCGTATTCTCCACAGCGCAATTCAAGCCATGATGGAGCAAATACATGGGTCTTTTTTTTTCAGATGAGACCACAACTGAACAGTTTGACCCTGGCACAATGTCCTACAAGTGGTGGAAACTCAACATTGCTCATTACTGATGGTGACGCATGCTGGTGATAACATCACAGGCATTTTGGTAGCTTCTCTGACTCATGGTGTCCTTTACCTGGTTACTGAATTTTGGTGGATAGCTTCCTCAAGACAGTTTGTAGAATTTACATCTTGTGTCCATTTTTTTTTTTTTACGGATTTAATGGTGCTACACATGATGTTCAAATATATTTTAGAACCAAACACTGATTGATATGTTTCCACAACTCTCTCCTGGACTACTGTTTGTTTACATATGTTCTCTAACAAACTCTGGAGCCTTCCAGATACTTTCCAATTTTATTTATATTGAGATCACAAAATAGTTGAACAGAGTCCAGCTGTGTACAATTAAATTAACTGATTTATGGTGGAAACTACATGCACCAGAACTAAAATTCATGACATATAATCTCAATTAAGTCCATTTCAGTTCCAGGTTGTACTATGGGGGTACGTATATACTTATGTAACACATTGTATGTACATGGATTGATCGCAATCACTGCCAAATAGAAATTCACGTTTCCTATCTACAGTATGGATCAAATGTCTGCTAAAAAGGCGCCATAAATAATTCTGCTTAATACATTTCTTACCAAAAGGTTTCAAGGAACCTACAATCCACTTTAATGGGCTAACCATTGTGAAAGCCAAACAATGACGACAAATGAAAAACATTTTTAAAACACAAAGAATTCACATATTATTTTAAACAAAGCAACAAGATCAGTTATGCAGTAGATGCTCCAGCTGATTCAGAAACCAGAACTTTAGATGAGGCATGTGAAGCAAACTTAAGTTTTCACAGGGTAGGTTCTTTGACATAATTGTGAGGAGATGAGCTGAACTTGAAAACCTAACAGCGAGACAGACTCCTCGAAGCTGTAGTTAAATAAACTCATCTTGGTCAGTGAAGCTGCTGCAGTGATGGCGCGCAGATGCAAAGGGGGGAAAAATACTCCTTTCTCCTGTACTCAGCTGGGCCACAGCCTGTATAACACGCAGCTTTGACAAGCCTGCATTAGAGCCAACATTGCTTTTGTGTTAATAAGCTGACTGGTCTCTTTCACAATCTGTGATTGTCAGGCAGTTGCCAGTAAGACTGGTTGACCCAAAAAGAATCATGAATTGTTTAAACTAAGACTCACTGCCTGGGCTTAACCCATGGTTGTCCACTCAAATGTTGAACTTGAGCACCCACACATATCAGTCTTTATCCCTCTCTCTATCTCAGGTGCTCCTGCAGCAGAATCGCAATGATGCATCTGTGTACGTAAAGGAGTCTTGCATTTGAGAGAGAGTACATGAGCTGGTATCTCAGGTGCCCACTGTGTTGACAGGCATCTGAATCTGGACCACTTCTCCGTTCGCACCTTGCTGGATCTGTATAGCCTCCTTCACCTCCATCTCCGCCTGTAGTGCAGAGCCTAGTGCCTCAGCCTGAAGAGACAGAAAGAGGGTGGGGGTGAGAGAAAAAGGTAAGATGAATATGGGTTGCGATAAAAACACACAATAAGATGACAAGGTTGAAGAGAGGAATGGAAAATAACTGAAGTAAAAAAAAAAAATTAAAAAAAAAAACAGATTGAAAGAGGCCGTGACAGCTGCACCATGACAGAAATGTATACCGTGTTTTAACAATACTGTCATCACTTACATTTTTTAAAACTTACTGCTGTTAAAAGACTGAATTAATAGTGTTTACTTTCTTTGATCACTGTTAACACTACTGTTATGAACTCAACTCCATCAGTGCTGCGGTATTTGCGAGCCCTACCAATAATGGGCTATTGAACCAAACTGAACTGCAGAGAGGTTGGATTAAGGCTATACTTTATCTCTGTCAAGCACCAAATAAAAACAGTGTGTGAGGTAGAGCACGAGGGACGTCGATGAGTCACATCTGAGAGCAGAGCATGTTGAGTGAGTCATTCCTTCCTCACACACTCGCCAAGAGACTGTACACCTGCACAACAAGAAGAGGCAATGTCATTCAAGGACATGGCCCAGGCACACACTAAAGCCTCTTTCACTCTCTTTCACACACTCACATCACACAGCTGTAAATGCAACAGCCTACACTACATCGGTCCCTTATGTGCTGTAGTTCTGGATGTTTTGATCGATGAAAAATGGTTGTTCTGACCCGACATGTTCAACGGATGTGATTTGTCTGCCATGTGCTCTGTCCCATGTCCTCAAGTACTCAATTATGATTTGTAACTGTTCCACAAGAGGGCAGTGATGGGAATTCCGGCTTAAAATCCCCATGAAATCAAAACGGCAAGTCTTTTGGGATTGTAAACACAATTAAGATCAAATGTTATCCTAACTGTCCAGTATCATTTAAACAAACTGGATGGGACAGCACAGTAGCCATCAAACATGGGTCATTCATGTAGCTGTTGTTGTACAGCATCCTGCATGTTACTCTTCTTCCAAATAATCTCATGTTTTGTGAAAATGGTTTGTTTACATACACCGATCAGCCATTTCAAACCAATGACAGGTGAAGTGAATAACACTGATTACCTTGTTACAGTGGTACCTGTCAAGTATATGTGTATGTGTGTGTGTGTGTGTGTGTGTGTGTGTG
>JAFFST010049339.1:106876-132219 GCA_022414735.1 Noturus placidus
TTTTCAGTTTTTTATTTGTTGAAAAAGTTTGAAATATCCAATAAATTTGGTTCCACTTCATGATTGTGTCCCACCTGTTGTTGATTCTTCACAAAAAATTACAGTTTTATATCTTTATGTTTGAGGCCTGAAATGTGGCAAAAGGTCGAACAGTTCAAGGGGGCCGAATACTTTCGCAAGGCACTTTATGTGTATGGCTTGCATTAGCATTAGCTGTGGAGTGTGCATGTTGCCTTAACTTGATACAGTAAATGAGGTCCTGATTTTGCTCCTGGCAAGAAACAATCTCTAAATAAATGAATCCATTTTCCATTTTCAACATACGTAGTATGGAATATTTCATTATAAACCTCCCATGTCATTGGTACCTCGAATGCAATCTATCTTGTCCAAACCACTCGATCACAAATTCCTGTTGAAAAGGAATCAAATTAAGACCATAGTTTTGTACATGTGGAAAAAAAAGAAAAGTGCAACACACTAAGGCCTTGACTAACTGACACGGTATTGTTTCAGTGTTTGTTCGCAATCTATTACAGCATCAGTTTTCAAGGAGAGGAATTACATTTTCACAACAGCTCATAAACTTGTAATAATTCCTATAAAATCTCATGGATTTTACTGGTCAACAGAAGAGGCAAAGTTGGAGTGGATGAGAATGTTCATATTTAGAAAATGATTTGATAACAAAAGAATGTGTGTGTTAGGGTTGTAACGCAATGCCACTATCGGTGTCTGTATCTGTTTAGTGCTCCAAATGTTCATGGGATTGTTTTGAATCCCACTTGTGCTTTTATTTTATTTTTTTTTCTATCTTCCAGTGACATTGTCTAACGAATTGAGTTTAGTTCTATTGCCAAAAATCTAAATGGCCTAATTTAAACAAGCATGACCCAGACCAGGCAGTGACTAAGGACCGCCGCATGTTCATGTTAATGAATGTTGTCTTTATTTTAGCCTCATACTGTGTCTGACTTCTCACTCGCACACACATGCATGTGAATCGGCTTTTTTGGTTGCTTCACTCAGGATCCCAGTCCCAATACTTACCTCTAGCTTCAGTCAGATGCTCTCTGAACCTTTCTGGCAAGCAGTCTTAGAAAAATAAATAAATAGTGGGCCTTCTATTCGTATCTGGACTGGTATCTGTCTGGAACACATCATCTGTTCAATCTGAATAATGTATTTATATTCGTTTACATCCTTTGTCTGTGTGCGTGTGCGTGTGTGTGTGTGTGTGTATGAGAAAGAGAGAAAGAGAGGGTACTGAAGCTAAATAACTTTTAGAACTTACTCTGACAGAGAATATGTCCCAGTGTGTAATCAACAAAAGAAGGCAAACGTACACACACAACCAGTTCACAAAGCTGAGGTAAACCAACAGATGAGCAATGTGAACAATTCATTCAGCCATGTCACTCCTCTTATTGTCATTGGCCTCCTGTTGTTCATGTATTATCACACGTCTCAGTCTCCCCTCGATGACCTCACTTCCCAAGCACTCATAACGACATGTACCGTGTGATACCAGCAGGGGATAGAACTTCCATCCATTCTCAATTAATTGAAGGAATCTATTGCTCAGCATGAAATGCCACATAAACCTCAAATAAAGATGCAGTGCAGGCTCAGGCTCCCCCTCCTACCACAATCTAAACCTTGGCTTTGAATCTGTGAGTCACTGGCATGTCTCGAGGTTGCGCCAAGTCATTGTGGTGCCCAATGAGTCTCCACTGGTGCTGAGAAAATTTGCCAGATTTACCACAATGTCTCCTGTTCCTTAACCAAACCTGGGTAGGCTCCCTCAGATCCCTTCAGCATGACTAGGGTAAGTCATACTGCATTAATTAAAGTACAACCAGCACCAAGTCACCAAATGCAAAGCATTCCTCATAGTCCTGCTATCTACTTTCATTCATAACGCTGAATTAAATACTCGTTATGGAGTGGGTCATGGATTGGGACAAAATCTTCACATATATTCTGCCTTTATCAATTATGAAGGAATTTTCAATAAGAATGTATATAATTTAATGCAATGCAATATATAATCTGTCAAAGACTGATATTCTGCAAAGACTAGTAAAGTGAATGGCAATCTTGTACAGAGTTATGTATGTTATGACGTTAGAACGGACGCAATTGCAGTTAAGAGCTTTAATGAAGACTATAATATCCAGAGGGTTTTTAATATCCAAAAGACATAAACAAAGACAGGCAGTGGTCAGGCTAGAGTAGGTCAGGCAGAAATCAACTTCAAAGGAGTAAAGAAAAAGTCAAAATCCAGGCTAAAAAACACTAGATTAAAGCTTGGTACACAGCAGAGAAAAGATCAACTGAACATATTACTTGGTGTGTATGAGAGTCTTTTTTATGTGTGCTGTAATTGGGAACAGGTGTTTCTGATTAGTCCTCAGGAGAAGGTGACGGCTTTGCATGAGGTTTTGGGAGTTGTAGTCATTGGCCATGTTTGTAGTTTGTGGTGCTTTCTGGGAGTCGTGAGTTTGCCATGACATGACATATGGGTGCACAGTGAATTGTAAAATGATAACTGCTTAGAAGCTATCTGTCAGACACGTGTGCAAAAATTGCAGGTGACTTTTATAAGTTGCAATGGGATTCCCGCCAGGCTCGGTATAACAAGATGGATCAGCTTAGAGCAACCCGAAGACAAATCACAGAACTCATTTCACTAACTAAAATAGATGGAGCTGATGGAGCTGTGATTAAACCTGGGACTAACACTTAAACTGTAGTAGGTCATTTAATTTAGAGCCATCAGGTTAGATTTAATAATAATAATAATAATAATAATAATAATAATAATAATGTCGCACTTATATAGCGCTTTTATCCAAAGCGCTTTACACTGTCTCATTCACCCATTCACACACACATGGTAGCAGAGCTGCCATGCAAGGTGCTAGATTGCCATTGGGGGCAACTTAGGGTTCAGTGTCTTGCCCAAGGACACTTCGGCATGTGGAGTCATCCGGGCCGGGAATCAAACCACCAACCCTACGATTAATGGACAACCCGCTCTACCACCTGAGCCACCTGGTGCAAATATTTCTCATCAGGCCATCAGGCCACAAGGACGGCCCAGCTACAAACAGTGTCGTGCTGAAAACAGCATTGAACCCATCAATATTATGAGAGAAGCATACACAAATTATGGTTATCCTTTGCAGCACCTTTGGTGGTCAAGTAGAACTGCAAAGCACATTATGAGATTTTAGGCTGGATAAGATTATTTGTGAGAGACTAATTTTTCACTTTTTTCTGCATAAAATGAGACAGCAACAACCAACGGATGCACTTGAAGAGAAAAAAGTCACAGGATAGAGAGCTCTTGTGGTTATTTTCCTGAGAGAGCGTTACTTTGCAGGAATCTCTCCAGGTGAAAAGTTGAGACTCATCTGCAATCGCTTGCACAGTGAGTACACGGTTGCATCCACAAAACAACAGCCAAGTGATAAAAGTTGTAGTGTATAGTATGAACAGGACAGAGATTCTGAGATGTTGAAAGTCATGTAGTGTCCACTTGGCATAAAATGTTATAAGCATAAACAAAGTGCAAAGAGAGAGCCATGAAATCTGCATGTCCAGAGTTATCACTTCATCATTTGTTAAATGCCCAACAAATGGGGCAGTGGCTTGGTGGATAAGGCCTTGGGTTACTGATCAGAAGATCGGGGGTTCAAGCCCCAGCACTGCCAAGCTGCCACTGTTGGGCCCTTGATCAAGGCCCTTAACCCTCTCTACTCCAGGGGTGCTGTATCATGGCTGCTGTGCTCTGACCCCACCTTCCTAACATGCCGGGGTATGCGATGAAAAAAGAATTTCACTGTGCTGTAATGTATATGTGACAAAAATAGACTCACTACATGCAGGGGTACAATAGCACGCACAAACACACACACACACACACGTGCAACATTGGGGCAGCCGATGGGTAAGTCTCTCCCAAATCCAGGGATAATACAGCAAAACATTAGATCACAGCAAAGTAAATTAATAAATTAAATCTTTTAAAGAGAAACAGCTTAGCAATGTCAACATCTGCAACAGGCTTCTGCCAAGTTTGTACACAAAAGAGATGGCTGTGTCGACAGACTACAGATAGTTGAGATATGAGGGGCTGCATACACAACGTATCACAGTGCAACAATAAAACACTGTATCTGTAAATAGGAAATACAAATTGAAAGTAGAACTCAGTACTACTTCACCTTGATGTTATATAAGCCAAGTCATCAGTCATAAACGACTCAAATAAGTTCAAGACAAGATGTCCGAGATCAGGAAACCTGTCCAAATCTGTCATAGATTTGAAATCTGGAGAACGGCTTAATGAGAAGCACACGTAGTGAGAAGTTGGGAGAAAAGGAAGTTCATGAATACACAAGTGCTCTCTCTCTCTCTCTCTCTCACACACATACACACACACACACACACACACACACACACACACACACACACACACACACACAGAGCCCCAAAGGGTTACTTTTACATTTCCAGATTCAAGTTCTAGCCCTAAATTAATCTTTTTAAATTAGGATTTAAATGAGACAACGCCCGTACAGCAACAACACTGAGAAAAATGAATAAAATCATGATTCGAGTCATGACTCTGTTCAAGGCCCAGACATGCGCTCTCACTTAGACACAGATTGTTTCATCCAAACATTTGCATGTGTCATCATCTATTCATCACTCTGGCCACATAAAAGAGAATGGGAGGCTGGATAGCAGGTAACTGTGGTGTGTGTGTGTGTGTGTGTGTGCTGGATTTCTACCAATACTTCTCCAAACCAGCCCACTGAAAGAACCAGAATTGTAAACCTCTAGCTGAGACACGGTTGCATGTTCAGCTGCAAAGGCTCAACACACTGTGGGTTTACAAACCTTGGGAGTGGAAGCGATGAAATAAACGCTCATCAACTCACTCTTAACGCGCTGTTCTGATATCAGCTGCTCCTCTTCCATTACTATTCAGTTCACGAGCATGTAGTTCCACACTTTTAAAACACACCCAGCATATTCAGAGCACTGATAGCATCACTCGCTTCCAGCCAGCACCGCAAACCTAACCATGATTGACCTAAGATTGACAAGAAGACCAACAAAAACTGACGTGCACGAGAAACATTTCCAGACAAAATGTTCTGATGCCGCATTTCCATACAATCTGTTTTGGCACCGGATAACAAGAACATGTCAGGTGGTGGATATCTTTGGAAACATGATCAAGAACAAAAACGATACCCGTCACATGAGCGTTTGTGCAGGAGCACGCATCAAGATGGCGGAAATGGCTGGAACCCAGGATGCGCCTGTGACCGACTGTTGAAAGGACGGCGTATGAAAGCTCTGGAATGGACCGCAAAGGCGTTACGCATGGAGACAAAGTACGATCAGTTAAATCTGCAATATCTATTCAGCTGATACACCGTGTAGAAGATGAGTGCAGTATTGTGAACCCAGTGAACTGAAACCCTCACTCGTTGTGCACTGGTTGCTAGGTCTAAAAACAAACAAGAGAGGGAGAAAAAAAAAGATTTGAATAAATCTTTCACTTATGCAGTAATGCCTTAAACAGTAACACAGGACACCAAAGATACCCAGCAACTGGAGCAAAGATGACAGAACAAAACAACAACAGCTTAATGCAAAAAACATTCAGCAATGACCTTGCTCTGAAACACAATAACCAACTGTCCAAACAAGTCCACTTCCAAAGCCCCTTTATCTGTGTTCCAGTATCTTCACTACATGTCGATCTCATAAAACTCAATTTTAAGAAATAAATCGAAGCCGATGACACACCCCAAAACAGAAGGAGTTGTGAACGTGAACACTGCATGAGCTAACAAACTTTGCTAGCTGAACTCGAGGTTCGATCATAGCTGCAATATCAGGGCACTTTACAGCATTGTTTAAGATAGTGACCGCTAGGTGCTCGCAGTGGCTCATCACTTCTTTCTCAGAAGAAAGTGAAATAGGCTTTTTTTCTTTCTACAAGCTTTTTCTTTAATATGAGTTTTGACACTTAATTCGCATGGAAAACTTTGAGAAAGCTGAACATGCCGTCGAAGTATGGAGATACCAGAGTACATCAGAAACAGGAGTACTATCTGCACCAGATATCAAAATGATCAAACTCAGCGCTTTTGCCCAAGAGTTACAGCGCGTTCTACCGGTAACACGCTCACAAAGCTACGAGGGGGAACTACAGTCATTTGTATCTACAGTCATCAAAAGTCAACAACATCTGCAGCAGGCAGACAGAGCCAGAACAGATGTGGAGGGAGGAATGAAAAGTCAGAAGAAGAGAAAGAATAAATACAGAAAAGCAAATGAAAAATCATGAAAAATCAAACAAGAAATAAAGAAAAACAAGCAAAGAAGAAGTAAATAAATAAGAGCAAAAAAAAAAAAAAAGACCAAAAGGTCACCACACAAACCACGTAACCCCTGAAAGCCTTTAATCAGCTCGACAGAATCTGTTCTCCGGCTGATAAGATCCAGCTGAAAGCATGCTTTGCTGCATAGGGCAAACAGAGGTTGAGTGAGAACATCCTCAGTTAGCTGCTTGTCTGAAATATGACTGGGCCACCTGGAAGTATAACAGAACCTCTGCTTCTCAAATGTTGAAAGGAAATGCTGTTTGAAAAGATTCATTACAACTCATTGACAATTCCGAAAGCAAAATTTCTTACAAAATACTCAGCTGAACCTTTGGTGCTCTTTAAACACATCCCCACTGGATGAGAATGTAATATTACGGAAACTAATCTTTGCATCATTCCGGTAACAGAAGCAAGAAAAAAAAAACTTTGGCGTCATTCTGAAGGACTTCTGCAGCTGTATTTCACCATGCCCACTGGCTTCTCTATTTACACATCCACACAAAAACGTCACAGTTCGATCAGATGTGGAGAAAGTTGGCTGCTTAGCAAACCAGACAACACCATGTGACCTATTGTAGTGCTCGCTCCACTCTTCTGTGTCCAAGGGGGGGGAGATGCACCGATTCGAAATTTCTCAGCCGATAACCGATTATTCAGAGTGATATCGGCCGATAACTATAACCGATACCGATAGTTCTGCCTTTTATGTCTTCTTTTAAATTAATAATCATTAATTCCACAATTCTGAAAGAAATGCAAATAAAAACATTATTGTCTCAATTTCAACAAGTTGTTTCACAGTAACTGGTCTCATAAACAGAAAACACATTACTCTAATTAACTGTAACACATTATCCAAATTCTGAAGATTAAAGTCAGATTTCTTATCTTATTGAATGTTAAATTTGACTCCATGCTGAAATTCCTGCTTCACCGCTGCTCACTTCCGGTGTAAAATTTTATCAGTGCAGAGATTACAGCGATTACAAACAGCAGCTTTGTCATTATTGCACACAAGAGACATCTTCTTTACACACAACACGAAATCAATGTATTTTCCCGCCCTCTTTTGATTGACAGGATATAATCGGCCCTGATCATCGGAGGTTTTTAAACTATTATCGGCCGATACGTTGGTGCATTTCTAGTTTAAATGACACAAAACGTTAAAATAAAGTTCACCAAAAACAGACTATACACGTACAAGAACATGTTGTAATTAATTATGATTGGTCATCCTACACTACCTTAACCTTCCATCATTCACCTCAAAAACCATCGAATTCTCACAAAACACAGTTTTTTGCCCACTGTAAAATCCATACCGGTCTTTAATTACAAACACAAGGCACTATTGCAATGGACCTCAAAAGAAAATAACAGAACCACATAAGCTTCCTTTCCAATCTTCCCCCAGACCTCAACAAATCCTTTCATGCTGCTTACTGACTGACCTTCCACACACCGCCTTACTGCTAATTTACCTCTTGGAACTAACTTTGGTGTAGGATGGGTTTCAAGTATGTACTTAAAAATTAAGAGTCAGGTTCAGCTTAAACCTGTTTGAAAAGGCAATGCCGCTGTCTTTGCAGAAATGCTATCAGCCCAGTTAAATCTCAAGCGAGTCTATCCACATAGTCCTTAAGGACACATTTTAGCTGGAAATCCAACACCCTGATACAGGCAAGGCCAAGATATCAAACACACCCAACAATGTTTTCAAATAAAATCAACATCAGTTAAAATCAGCCAATCAGATGCAGGCAGTGATCCAGCTGACAAAAATAATAAGCATAATTTACAACAAATTTACCAACAGGCAGCTACGACATGAAGCCAAGCCTGTTCTAGGGACCAAAACGGCCAAAACAGTTGTTTAAACCTTTAAAAAAAAAACTTTTAACATGTTGCATTAGGATTAATTAATGTAAGGTTAAACATATTTCAGCATTTAAAACTTTCACTATAGGGACTGCTTGAGAGTTCACATTTCTATTGGTCTTCTGGGATTAGATACGTGCGTTCAAACAGGAGAAATCCTCAAATATTGCAATACATTAAGACACAAAATCTGTAATAGCACTGTTGGACTGAAGGAGATATTTATAAGTAGGACCAGGTTCAAATCATTTGAGCATTACTTGACTGTAACAGCCTTGTTTCGTATGAAGGACGACGCATGGCAACATGCGTAAACAATAAACGCCTTGCTTATTTTTCAGCACTGGATGATTTCACAGCCTCTCGCTCCTCAAGCCTTATCGCTTTCTCCAACTGGACAGGAAACAAAAGATGCTTGACAAGCACTGCCTCCATCATCCTTTTTCCACTCATGTCAACAGGCAGAGACAGCCAGACCGTGTTGTCATTAATAAAGCAGTGAGAGATAGATAGAGTGTGTTTGCGTCTCTTTCTTTGGCTCCCATACGAGTGTAGCTTCGAGGCCAGCTGGCCGCTTAGCTCTCTGGAACAGGCAAACACAGAAACTCTACCAGAGACATCTGGAGTCCTTTACCCATAAGCCTAAGGAGCCAGGCTCCAATCGCCTGCCCAGAGCAGTGCACTCCAGCAGGGGCATCAGGTTCCTTCATCTCCCTGACTCTGCCAAGCAAACACAAGCTCAATTGCATTCTCAAATGAGCAACATAAGATCTGTTCATAGTTCATCCAATATGCATGCATGCACACAAGCTATTCTCCGTCGCTTTCTTTAACAAGTCAGTGCACACTACCCCTAAAGCCCTATCATATTAAAGTGCTCTCCTGAGTGTGTCTGGGTAAAGCCTTCTGATCCCATCAGCGTCCTCGGTTTTATAATACCACAGCAGACCTTGATCCAGTGCAGCTTTGAAATATGAAGCGCTCCATTAGGAGCTCAACATCACACACACTTGATGGCGTAACATGAGCTCCGCTGTTGCCAGTTTGATTTTTCCTAAGTCGAGAAAAGCCTTTGCCTCATGACACCACTGGGAAGACAGGTAAATTAATTGAGGGTCTAGAAGGTAGCACTCAAGAGGTTCAGTTATGGCAACAACTGGATCCCCGAGTTAAATCGAAGAGAATTTAAGTTCTTAAGCAGGTACTTAGCCTTGTAAGACTCTAAACATCTGGTGTTAATGTTAACATGGAGGAAACCTGAATCGCTCTCTCTCTCTCTCTCTCTCACACACACACACACACACACACACACACACACACACACACACACACACACACAAGCTTACCAATCAAAAAGAGCAGTGATATCATTGAGGCTGGATATGGACTGAACAAATTCACAACTTTTTAAGATGCTGTATAACCAATTCAACATGGGCTAGGGATAAATGCTGGCTCATCAAAATACTATGGGGGAAAAAAAAAAACAGCACAACAGACCAAAACAAAACAAAACATATGTGAATAAGAAGCACACCCTTAAGGCCTTTTGTGGCTCATAAGTGTAAACACATCTATCCCCTCTGAGACAATGCACTGACCCTGCAACTAGGTTAGCGGAAACTCTATATCAATTCATTTAGCTTGCTGTGGTCTTCCGACACCCAAGATCCAAGATACAGATCTTTGAAGACCTTGGTTTAAACACAGTGTCTCCAGCATCCGGTGTGGGAGCAGAAACCCTCAAAGGATTCCTGGCTTGAGAAATATCAAACCTTTCCAACTGTGCACCTGGCTCATCCAGGAGGTACAGTTGCTCAACCCTTCCTCCCTTGTTCTTTCACCCTGTCCTCCTTCTCTCAGAGAGAGTCAAAAGTGTCGAGACGCTTCCCCAGAGCATGACCCCAGCAGGGGCACAGCTGATCGAGGGCTTGTATTTAACCTGAACATTCCAGGTTTCTGTACAAAGCACTCACTATGAGGGAAACTGACCTGATCTACTAAAAGAAGTGATTTGTGGGGAAAGAGTGTTGAGCCCAGAGTGATTCCTGGGAGACATCTGGATGAGTAAAGATGCAAGAATAGCTTGGACTGTCTGTATCTTTGGCTGCTCTTGTTCCTTCCTCTCATAGTCTCAGCATCAGGAGCATTATGCTGCCTGACGGAGGTCAGAAGGTATAAATGCATGATGATTCATAACCTTTAATGACATACATCTTTAAGGTCTGTGTCTGGGGAAGAGATTTCTCCGAGATAAGCAACACCAGAGACACCATGTTTTTGCCTTTGCCACCTTCCCCTCTCTGCCGCATCATCAGTCTTTTGCTCTTATCTCTCCATCTGGCTGTGGACTGTGGCTTGGTGTCAGCAGGATCAAAGAAAAGAGACTGAAACCCTCAGATAAAACGGCTGAAAAAAAAAAGCTCTCACTCTGACTCTTTCTTTCAGAAAAATGTTAAGGAAAAGCGGCTGTTTTATCCTGAACACAGACGTTGGATAGACGAGTAATGCTCAGCGCCGTGGCTGGCAGACTGTAAATCTCTTCATTCAAGGCAAGCTCTTCAGTGACAGTTAAAAGGTGCAGCCAGGAGGGAAGAATGAAAAGCAGAAAAAAACAGTATATTAACTACAGTGTGGTTCCCCTATCTTATACATACAAATCCCATAAAGCATGGTTTATCTGTTTGTTTTGTACTTTTAGAGTAAAGCCTCTTGCAACTTTAGAGGTTTTACAGTTTGTCCCTTTGGAGAAACCTTTAAAGGTTCTAGTAAGAACTCTTACAGCAAATAGGCTTCAGAGACGATATTTACAAGTCTTAAGAACCCTTTAGGAACAGTTTTATTTGAATTTTATGAAACTGCGCAATTCCAGTGATTAGTTTCATTTCTAGCACTGCTCCATCTACTGAACAAATACAAACCCCGCTACACAATCTTTAATTTTTCCCTTATCAGCTCTACTTAACCTTTGACTTATGCATTACTGCTGAACTGATATTTGACCCAGACATGGCTGAGCCATGATCTTGACCAAGAACAACCCATAAACAAGTCAACGCTGTTAGTGACCAGAACTCCAGAACTGAACTGTGTTTCACTCAGAATTCCAGACATTGCTCATTTTCAACACAAGGCACAACACTGACCAAAATCACCAACAATTTCAGCTATAACCAAAAAGCTGTCCAGACGACCAGGAACTTAAAACACTAGGAAAACCATATAGGAGTGAAATATCATAAGTGCGTGCAGTATTCACACTGCCAGACGAGGTCCTGTGCAACGGCGCTGAGAGCGTAGCAGAGGCCACCGGTTGGGAGCAGGACCAAGACAGGAGGAAGAGAGAGGATCCAACTATAGCACACGGAGATGAAAAGGAAAGATGAGGACAAAGAAGAGGCACGGAAAATCCTTGGGCAGGACAGAGAGACCTGATGTGAAGTGAGATGAGGAAGAGGTCCAGAGAAAAAAAAAACGCAATGGGTCTTGGGCCTAATAACCAAACTCTCTCTCCCTCCAAGATATACACACAGAAGGCAGAAGACACAAGCTGCTCTGTGCTCTCCTGTCTCCTGCCAGGCCCTGCTTTAGAGCCCTAACATCAATAAAGTAGCGAGGATGCTGCCACCAGAACAATGCTGACATTTTTCACAGCTATTTTTGTTTCTCGCCATGGGAATCACACTCAGAAAAGGAAAAACCGGCTCTGCCGTTTATGTGTCTGAGTTTTTTAAAGAACCAGCTCTGGAACACAGGGTTACGGGAATAAGTCACTGTGTGTTTGTACTGGCTTGAACATCACATCGCATCATTTAACAGTGCAGTCTGTAAGTAATTGAGTAGTGGCATGGTTTTTGTTGCTTTAGTTCTATACTTCCGCACATTTGACATGAAATAATCACAATGAGGTAAAAGTGCAGAACATCAGATCTAATTAAAGAGATTTACATGTATACTGAGTAAACCATGTAGGAAACAGCCATTTTTATACAGCAGCCATTCTTTGCCAGGACACCAGAAGTAGCATAATCTTACATAAAACTGTCGTGTATAGTACTCGTCTCAAAATCCCTTGCAATTGATATGACTAATAGACATAAGCTGACAAAGACAGAAAAAAATTGAGCATCTTCCCTGGTGATGCTCTGCCAGGTCTGAAATGTAGTTATACTGCGAGATTTTGTGCTTTCGCGCTTATCCACTTTGTGACAGAATACATGCTTATTTTAGCCCATCAAGAACATTTAATTTGTTGTTAAATATGCAAGTTCAAATCCCGACGATGCCACAGCCAAGGGAGCAGAACTAGTCATGCTCTCTGGATGGGAGGGGTGGAATACTCACTCTCCTCTCAATCACTGCACTGCGATTTGAGAGTTCATGTATGAGGAAGAGAGCAGATAGCACACACTCATTTATGTGTTGAGCAGCAGTTCAGAAAGAAGTGGCTGGCTGGCTTAAGGTGTCTCAGAGGAAGAATTTTAGCTTGGAGGTGGGAACTGGCAGATGACCAAATTGTGGAGAAAAATGGGGAAAGAAAGAAAAGGGGATTGGTTAAGGTTTCTTTATAGGTTAGTTGGGTAATAAAAGGTTCTGAACTCCATAGTATGGTTCTCCTTGGAACTCTTTGTAATTGCGAAATGCATAGTTGTACAACCTTTCAGGGTTTTACTACAGGGATGACCAAAGAACATTTCAAGGGTTTTAAATGTTCTAAGAGTATACATCCTCTGATGCAGTGCTGCCGTAACGTCTCTTCATGTGACTCTTTGACAAGTCTCTGCTCAAAACATGTAGCAGGCATCTTGTTATTTCAACATTTTTTCTTGATGATCGAAAGCATTTTCGATCCACGAACTCACCAGCACGTTGTCATTGCTTAACACATTTTTGTGGTTAGTGTAAGCAAAACAGTTTGCTTTAGCAGTTTGCTTTTTCCGTAGTCTGTGCCGCGAATTGAGTTGTTTGGATCGGTCTTCCTTGGGATGACCTACTTAACTAGAATCAAAACGGTGTTGGTACTCGTGTTGAAGCGTAATGTAACAAACTCAAGATGCCAATGCCACACTTGTACATCAAGAAGTGATAAAACGACACAGTCGGCCAGAAACACCAGCAGCCAATTAACTGCTCGGTTATATCTGATCCAATGAACTGTGAAGACTGCTTATGAAAAGTGTTGTAAGTACTACATGTTTCAACTCCTATTGAATTCCCATACACTCAAATTAAAGGTGACAAGCTCCACTTTAATCTCGTGGTGACGGTTTCATTTAGAATCCAGCGTATTGGAGTGCAGAGCCAAAACAATAAAAGCTGGGTCATTTTCCAAAACTGCACAACAGTATTATAAGAGTATGTACGATGTAACTAAGAGTGCTTTCTACACACAATACATTTATTACATTTACATCCTTATTCAGAGCGACTAACAATTATCTCATTTATATAACTGAGCAGTTGAGGGTTAAGGGCCTTGTTCAGGGGCCCAGCATTGGCAGCTTGGCAGCACTCGGATTTGAAGCCACAACCTTCCAATCAGACATCTTAACCGCTGAGCTAGCACTTCCACATTTAAACACTTATCCACAGATGTGCATGTGTAAGAACATTAAAAATTAAAGTGCTTTTCTAAATGAATAAACTTAATTGGGAAATATTTTAATATTTTGTGGAGTGGAAATGAAAAACCTATTTCGGCCTGATTTAGACCTGGATCTAATTATATAATATGGCTGAGTAACAGCACATGCATGTTTGAGATATTTTATAAAGTACTAATATACTATGAAGAAAGCAGGCCTGATGAGGTACATAATGTGATTATAATTAGAGTAGTCGAATACATGATGCTATCTTCCTGCTACGCCCACTTTTACAACATGCGTATACAACATCTGACGTAAATGGTCTGTATATGTGTGACTTTTGCACTGGTCTCCGTTGATTTGTGGCCGCTTTGATGTGAGCGGATGCAGAGCTATGACAGCTAAGATAAAGGAAGAGCACTATTTCACATCGAGAGAGAGAGAGAGAGAGAGAGAGAGAGAGGAGAGAGAGCAAAAGAGAGAGTGAGAAAGGGAGAATGGCAGAAAGAAACGGAGCACAAAAGAGGAAGCATGTGAGAGAAACAAACAAAAAAGTGAGAGAGAGAGAGAAAGAGAGAGAAAGAAAAAGAGAAGGATAGAGAAAGAGAGAGAAGAGAGAGAAAGAGAGGATAGAGAGAAACAGAGAAAGAAGAGAGATAGAGATGAGAGGAAAGAGAAAGAGAGGAGAGAGAGAGAAATTGAGAGAGAGAGAGAAATCAAGACATCAAGAGGGAGTGAGAGCACGAGGAGACAGAGACAGATAGACAGACAGACACACAGAGACGTGTGTGGTGGAGAGAGAAGGGTATTACCTGTCCATCCTGCCCAACATGCACCTGGTGGATCTGAAGGTTCCCCTGAAAAAGACAAAAGCACTGTTACAGCCGAAGCATAATCTGAAGTTCCACACACACATGCACTGATAGATTATAGAGGTATTAACAGGTTCTCCCTTTAACCCTTACACAAGTTTTAGTGAAAGTTTCATTTCAACTAATCCACCTTTTATTTCAGCGAATCATTCTTGTACTTAAATGAATCACACCACTTGGTCATCGTCAGTGTGTGATCAGACCTCCAGCGGTCCACATATTCATCTTTCCGAGCTTTCATCATGGCTTTTGGTTTGGGTACTTTTGGTATTTTATGGCTAGAACACACGCACAAGAGGAAAAACGAGTCGCGCCAATAAGCACACGAGCACACAGTGGAAGCGGAGACGGGCACAACCACCACATTTACTGTACACACACACACACGCACGCACACACACACAAGCTTGTGGAAGAATAAGAAAGCAAACTATTCATCTTTTTTGTATAGGATCCCCCGTTATTTTCTCATCTAAATACTGGCAGGAAGGAGCACAGTCACACACACATGAACACACACAGACACACATACACTTCCTCTCTTGAACACACTGGAGATGTGAGCAGCGGGGAATAAGAGCTCATTTCCTTTTCAAACTTTTAAACAAATGGCTTTGATGAGGCAGGCCCAGCTTTGAACTCCAACAACAAACAAGATCACTAAAGTTAAAAGAGGAGAAAAACCTTTTCTGGCGTTCCCCAAGTGATCTGAAGGAAAAAAAAAACCTATATAGATTTTCTCTTTTCTTCACCCCACACTCTCCCCGTTTCTTTAGGATTATCCCCATTCATGTTTATGTTTCAGGCATTCGGCAGATGCTCTTATCCAGAGTTATATTTGTAACACACATTTGGTGTGGTATTTTGGAAAGTCTGTTTTTTTACACTGCATTAACTACAGTGCTAGTGCATTAAAACAACACTCGTAAACTTCAGCCACAGCTGCTCCCACTAAGCTCAAGAACCTAATACCTGCTAAACAGTAAATCCTCACTGCTCATTATACATCCTCTCACGCTGACTTTTACATCTCTCCTACCTGCCTGTACTACCTGCAGAAAACAATGTCATTACATTCAGTGGTGTTCACAATCATTCACAGGATTATAAAGACTAATAACTCATTATTCTCCTCGTCAGAGGTAGAGATATTCATCCTGTGAGGTCCATCTATCCATCCATTTTCCATAGCGCTTATAGAGCCTATCCCAGGGATAGGAGTACACAGTGTGTGTGGGGGTGGCAACCCATCGCAGGGCAAAACCGCACACACATTCACACACTGTAGACAATTTTGGGAACGGCATTCAGCCAAAGACGCATGACTTTGGACTGGGGGAGGAAACCAGAGTACCATGAGGAAACCCCGTGAAGCACGGGGAAAACCTGCAAGCAACACGCAAACAAGGTGGAGGTGGGGTTTCCACCCCCAACGTTTGTGAGACGAACATGCTAACCTCTAAACCACTGTGCCCTCCTCAAACTGTGATAGAATATACAAAAAAAATAATACCTATTAAAATGACTACCAGACGTGTCAACATTTCCTTAGTTGGCGTAGGAGCTCTGAATTCTAACCCTGGAGTACGCTAGGACAAGGTATCATTCGATAATATGCCAAAGAGCAGTCTTATTTTTTTAAATAATAAAAAGAGCAGAATTCGACATATGAATCTGGAATGATGGACAGTTTGGACTCTGGTAATGTTTTGCCTGGTGCTCTCATCTCCACCGATTTTCCCGCTTGAAAGATGTGCCGAAGAAGGTTTTGAGTTCATTAATATACACAGGTAACATCAATTAAAGTTGTTTATCACAGATGCACCAAAACTTGGTCAAAATGGCTAAAAAAAAGAGGGGGTGTATAAAATTTTGAATAGAAATAAAAAAGATATGCTTGTTATTTGTGTAGATGTGTTCTCTAACGAACTCTGGGATCTTCCAGGAACAGGTGTATTTATATCAAGATCATGTGACTTTAATTACATCCAGATGGATGTAGACTCCAGTCAAACTAAATATGACTTTTAATGGTAACTGGTTCCAGCAGAACTAATTTAAGGGTTTCCTAAGAACAAGGGGTGAATACTTATGCAGTCACAATGTTTCTGTTTTTTTTTTTTTTTTGGTAACTATTACAGGCTATTTTGTGTAGATTTTGAGACATGATCACCATTTAGTCCATTTAAGGTCCAGTTTATAGCACTACAAAATGGGGGAAGTTCTACTTTGTCTTCAGCAACGTGTGAGATTTAACATTTTACATATAATTACACAATGCTCAAAAAAACTGGGACGTGGGACTCGTGGTGAAAAATGCTTGCAACTACATTTCTATAACTCTGTCTTATAGTGGGTACTGAAAATATGCTTAGAGATAAATAATTGTGTAATAAACTGGGAGATTATGAGGTTAAATAATGATGCACAATAATAAAACACAGGTATTTCAGAGTAGCCAATAACTTGAATAAAGTTAATAAATTAAAGTTGAATGAAGCCAATAACTTGAATACAGCTTGAAAACAGAAACTTTTCTCAAACTTTTTGCATCCAAGGTTTTCCAGTGTGAAAACACTCATGTACTGCCCTTATGATAAAGCATAGATTTATTACATGAATATAATCCCACTATTCAAATATTAGGCAAATATGCTGCCTAATACTATGATGGATTACCAACTATTGCAATCACATTTACTGATATAGTCAAGTAGAAAGAAAATGAAGGGGGGGAAAAAAAAAAAAAAAAAAAAAAAACCTTATAGTGGCTATATTTGTGATTTTACACGCCACATTTGTTCCCTACAGCAGGTGTCATTCTTTAGTGCCATGACTGGAATAAATCCATAAGTTATCATCTACTTGGTTCAAAAACTGCTTTCTGTATATCTTTAAATTCATGAAAATTTAATGCATTTAAAAGCCAAAAACAGCAAAACAAGATGAGAAAGTTCAGTCTCAGTGCCCATAAATTCACATTGTATTCCACTCTAGGCCAAACTATTGCATAAACTGTTTTTTTTCCGTTTTGTTTTTCTTTTTTCTTTTTGCATAGCCAGAAACAAGCCATCTGGTTACAGACTGGAAAAACAGACCTCTGAGTCACCATGAAAATCTATACATTTCAATTCTCTTTTTAAAAATAATAATAACAATAATATTTCAGAAGAACTAAAGGCAGGGTCAAGATTAGTTGTTAAAGGTAAGAAAACATTCTAAAATATTCTGTATGATTAAATCCTTTCAGGGTAATTTGTCCTTTGGTTGTGAGAATATTGCAATGGTGTCGTCACATTCTGGTAAAGAACAGGTGGAGCTGAGAATCTCATCGAAAACCAGATAAAGCAAATGCTGTTACCATTAAATGTAAGCACCAAACATGTTTTGCAAAATGCAGCTAATGGAACACCAGTTCTCGTGCCTTTTCTGTTTTCCCATAACATTTTTATAGGACTACAACATTAAATTTAAAACCTGATACAAAGATTATTAGCGGAGTGAGACTTTGAGATGTTGCAGACTACTGCCATAAATACAGCCCCAATTCCAAAAAACGTTGGGACACTGTAACGAGTAAATAAAAACAGAATGCAATTATTTGAAAATCTCATAAACCCATATGTTATTCACAATAGAACATAGAAAATATATCAAATGTTTAAACTGAGGAAGAAAAAATAAAGTATCAAAAAAGTTGGGACGAGGGGAGCAAAACACTGTAACATTAAGTGTTCTTAAAAAAAAAAAAACATGATTGGGTATAAAAAGAGTATCTTAGAAAGGCTTTCAGAAGTAAAGATGCACAAAGGTTCACCAATCTGTGAAAATCTGCATCCACAATTTGTGGAACATTTTCA
Source organism: Noturus placidus (assembly GCA_022414735.1). Taxonomy (NCBI): domain Eukaryota; kingdom Metazoa; phylum Chordata; class Actinopteri; order Siluriformes; family Ictaluridae; genus Noturus; species Noturus placidus. The sequence goes on from JAFFST010049339.1 coordinate 125,494, forward strand.
CAATAAATGTTCCTCAATGTAAAATTGTGAAGATTATGAATATCATGTACAGTACATAATATCATCAAAGGTTTCTGAGAATCTGAAGAAATCTCTGTGTGCAAGAGACAAAGGTGAAAATAAATACTGCATGCCCGTGATCTTCGTGCCCTCAGGCGGCACTGCATTAAAAATAGGCGTGATTCTGTAATGGAAATCACTGCATGGGCTCAGAAACACCTCCAGGAACCATTGTCTGTGAACACAGTTCGCTGTGCCATCCACAAATGCTGGTTAAATCTCTATCATGCAAAGAAGAAGCCATATGTGCACATGATCCAGAAACATTGCCATCTTCTCTGGAGAAAAAGCTCATTTAAAATGGACTGAGACAAAGTGGAAAATTGTTCTGCAGCTTGCACATCTGGAAAGGTAACAACAACGCTGAAAGGTATATACAGGTTTTACAGCAACATCTGCTTCTATCCTATTAATCTATTTATACCAATTAATCTAATTAGTTGCAAAATGTTCCTCCAGCTGTTTCTTTTTAGAAACACTTACTTTTCTAGCCTTTTGTTGCCCTGTCCCAACTTTTTTGAAACATGTTCAAAATTAAAATTCAAAATGACCTTATTTGTTCCCCTTAAAATGGTACATTTCTTCAGTTTAAACATTTGATTAGTTTTCTATGTTCTGTTGTGAATAACATATGGGTTTATGAGATTTGCAAATCATTGCATTCTGTTTTTATTTATATTTTACGCAACGTCCCAACTTCTTTGGAATTGGGGTTGTAAGACACTTTAATTTATGTTTTCGGAACAGCTGTTCCTTTCCCATTTCAGCCTCTTTATTGTAAAAGACACTTCTATCAAATGCAAAATATCCAAAGAATAAATCTAAATACATCGCTGTGTAGGTGTGTGTGAGATAAGCCTTGCTAAGGCCCCAACTGTGACTGATAGACCTGGGATTTTAACCCGCAACCAAACAACCGGACACTGACACAGAACCCTGATATTACCACTGCCTCAGCTTCTACACCTGCCTCGGTATCTTAGAACATAACACTGATTATAACATGAAAAAATAATATATATATATATATATATATATATATATATATATATATGTATTAATAGCTTTAGAAAGAGAGGATATGGCATGAGACAGAGTATGAAAAGACAGAGCGGAGAGACAAATTAATGGAACATTGGAAGTGTGGCGAGAAAAAAGAAGAAAGAGGAAAGAGAAGAAACAGGGTCACTGATTATAAAGACTACATAAAGTGGCTAGTGAAAGGAGAAAAGCTCTCCACTCTCATCAGGCCAATCAGGGCCCTCAAACCCACAGGAAACTATTCTATTACCTTTATTCCTTTTTTCTCAGATAACATCTTAATTCATTTATATACAACTGGCTCCTCGAGGCTTAACATATGATTACTGTTGCACCATTCGTGTTCAGATGGCTATTATGTAACTCACATTGAATTACTGCTTATACAATTTATTCCTGAGTGATTCCAAAAAGCACAGCATTGCATTGAAGGAGACAATAGCTCTCTCTTTATTCTGAAGAAATGATGCATACGCTAGGAAACATGAAGTTCGTGATTGCGTGTTAATATACTTCAGGTGTTTGTGATCAAAGGAGATTTAGTTACTGAATCTGTCACGATGTGTATGTTAAATGCACGACTAGAGACAGTAATAATGTTGGCTCATGTTTCCCAACACCCTTTAAGGTCTGTTTCACTAAGATTTGAAAAATAAACTTAATTGATTTTTTTTTAATGCTGGCTTAGTGTCAACTCGAATGGGTGTGCCACTTTCTGAAATCAGCGACATCTACATTATGAGAGAGAGATGGGGGAGGGTGGTGTTGGAGAGAGAAAACCTGAATGATTAAAATCCTCTAGAAGCGGACATGCTTACCTCACTGTCCTGCGTGATCTGCACCTGCTCTCCCTGTGGCACCTGTGCTATGTGGAGGTGTCCCTGTGGAATCTGAAGGGGGAATAAAAAGAGAAAGTTTGTGTATGTGTGTGTGTGTCCTGGCAGCTGTTCCCAGGCATAAAATTGAGGCCTTGCTTGGTTCTCCTGTGCACATTAAAGCCAGCACTCGTGTAGCAGCCTTCAGACGCCTTGTCCTGCCAGTGCGTGTACTTTACAATTCCTCTAGTACATTAACTGCCCTTGTAAACTTCAGCCTCAGCTGCTCCCTCTAAGCTCCTGTGTAATATCAAGAGTATAATAACTGCTAAACAGTAGATCCTGGCTGCTCATTCTTTCTCTCTCTCTCTGACTTTTACATCTTTTCTACCTGCCTGTATGACTACAGAAAACAAGCAATATAATGAATGATACAGCGTTGCTTCCTTGCTAGAGCAACACTCCAGTATTATTACATGCTTATGGTATCATATGATTTAGAGCTTGAAGGCTTAATCTTTCAGGACAAGTTGACAACTGACCGTTCGTTATCTTCCTTCGTGCATCCCACTTGATCTGCTCTAGTTAAATTAATTCACTGATTCTCATGAAAGTGTCCGGTGATTTAAAACACTCAGCCCTTGGCCTAGACTCTTGACTAGGCTCGAACGGTTCATGCAGTCTTTTAAGGTCAATGGGAGGAATGAGCAGAACCAGTACTAAAAGACCAACAAATAATACTGCCATGTCAGCGAGTAGAGGACGGGTATAAAAAGGAAACTACCATTCAGGAAGAAACAAACAGAAAGAAAAAACAACCTGCCAGACAGCAGCAGCACAAAATGTCTCGTTCAATAATTTCATGTTTCGAAATACAGTATCATTTGAACTGGATCACCATTAATATCTTAACATTGTCCTTTTGACCATTTTGCAATGTCATAAAAAAGGAACATGTGTAACACCTATCTCATGTTGAATGGCTTGTTGTTTCATTATTTTAAGTAAGTATTTCACAAATCTGCTGCACTCTGGACTGCATAAAACATCATAACGATAACTATAAGATGCTGTTCATCATTATCACGTCATTAGAAAAATAATAACATTGTCAGGTTTCTGGCTACAGATACAACCCCACCTTATTAACTTTAACTATACAGGTCAAAGAAATTGTGTGTGTGGGGGGGGGGGGTGACTAAAAGCAGCTGTATGGTTCATAGATCACTGAAAGGCTCTTGAGAGGAGAACAGGAAGCCTTCGACTTTCAAAGCGCAGCTTTATTAACACTAACATGCACATAGCACACAGCACAGGGCCTCACACACACACTCTCCTGTGGAGATAAGCATGTGTGTTTATTTGTAGAAACTGGGGAAAGACACAGTGCATAAATGTTTAGATTGTTTCAAATACCCACCAGAGGAGCTTACAAGCATCTGTGTTGTTCATGCACACACACACACACACACACACACACACATATATATATATATATATATATTAAAAAAATGTGTGTAAGTGTGCATATATGTATGTATATATGTATATGTATATGTGTGTGTGTGTGTGCCTATATGTACTCACTACTTGCACTTGTCCATCTTCTCCTATGCGGTGGATCTGGACCTGTTGGGCTGCACCAGCCAGTGCGTACTGCAGGGCTTGCTGTGTGGAGCTCTCCAAAGTAGCTGTTTCTGTTACTGAGACCCCATCTGCACACACACACACACACACACACAAACACACAAACACACACACACACACACACACAAATACAACATTACACACCTCATAACAGGAATGCACATTCTATGTCAAGGGAAAAGACAGAGAGACACAGACTAATTAACATTAACAATAAACGGGAACGATGACGCAGTTAAGATATGCTACACATTTAATCTCTCAAACGCATGCTAAGTAATACAAATAATTATTAAATAATTTGGAGCTCTTTTTAAATCCCTTGCCAGACTCACAGACGCCCACAACCTTGCTTTCCTGGAGGCCTTACAGAACTCTTTAGACCATGACATGATGACACCATACACCTCAATAGCAAAGGTTTGACACTTCATTAACAGGCACTGTTTTAAAGGATCAAATGGATTTGACCCTAAGGATCAAATGTTTGCTTGTCCAAATATGTAAAAAATAAATAAATAAAAAAAATAAAAAAAATTGGCCAACAATTTCCATGAGCGTACTTATTTTTTCCATATGACTGTATACATACACACATATATACAGGCCACACATTCTGCAGACATACCTTACAGCATAAATACATGTGCTTCTTACTTGAGGAAACCCCATCACGCACACCAGACACACTTGTGTAACGTCCAAACTACACATGTTTATACAGCATAAACCACCACTGAAAACAGAACACGGACGCGCCTGTTTGCAATCCAAACACACTTGTACCCCATGCGGTCAAAAGTAAACGCAGCCCCATAGCCTAAACACTCGCTATCATCACAGCGGTGAACAGCAGCCACACCTAGGCAGGGTGATGCACACTACTGACCAGCTGCAACCACAAATAGAACTTTCACACTAACCCTCACATTAACCAGTGCAGTCCAATTTCTTCAAAGATTGCGTTTGAGTCTTCAGTAATTGATTTATTTTGCTCGAGGTCACAGTGGATGCAGAGCCTATCCGATTAGACTCTGGGTAGAATGTCAGTCCATCACAACAATTAAAAACTGTAACTTTGATGTTATGTATTTTTATTTAAAAATGTATAGTTTGTTTGTTTATAAATATTTGCATTTCTTACATTATCTGGAATCCATGTAAGAAAATCTGCCGAACCCCAAATGGCTTCCTATTCAAGTATACTTCATATGCTTTAGTGCGCTACATGCCCAATAAATGCCATCTAAAATTGGCAAAAATGCGTGACTGATTCCTGTTGGAAATGGTTAACTATTTATAATATTTTATTTTCAGACTCAACTAGGAAACCGATATAGCTATTACAATAACCTTCTCCATAAATCGCATTTATTCACATACATTTCATCGCATTACAAAACAAGTGTCACTTTAGAAAATATGTGCGTTTCAACAGACGTACATAAGGTGACAAAAAATAGAACAAGGTGTATTTTGTCTCTCTGAATATAGGCACATTATATACAGTATATACACATATATATTTATTCAAATAGTGAAATCCACATGAGGGGCTCAAATGACAACTGTGTTGTACAAAAGTTGTCCACTTGATTTATCTTGACCAATAACGATCTATATTCGTGCAGAGCAGAGAGCACTGTTTCCATAGAGGGCAAGTTAGATCTATGGTGTGTGTGTGTGTGTGTGTGTGTGTGTGTGTGTGTGTGTGTGTGTGTGTGTGTGTGTGATTTTCTGTATCAACAGGCCACTCTGGTGGGTTTATACAGGATATTTAGGTGTGTGCCAGCAGGTCAGAAGTGGTAGCCAACAGATCTCATAGAGGAAGAAATGGGACGAAAAGCATTATGCTTTGATTACAACCATCTGTTGCTGAAAACCTTCCTGGCTCACACGTTCTGAGGTTGAAGCTTTTCTTGAGAGCGCAGAACAGCTGAGCCTCACACACAGAAAGTACCAAACAAGAGTCTAAAACCTGTCTCCTATAATGCCTGAGTCATGGTACGGTTACCTGAGCCAGTGCGGGCAGCCGGGACTCTGCGGGAGAAGCTCTTGACAGCCAGGCTCTGACCACGTTGCTTCCGTCTCCATGCTGTGCGACACTTGGAGTCAATGCTCTGTTTGATGCGGTACCAGTCTGATTCTGTGATGGCAAACTTGTGGAACAGATGACCTATAACAGAACAAAAAAATGCATTCAGTGCAATGCAGTGGTGGGTTGGTGGTTAAGGCTCTGGATTACTGATCGGAAGGTCAAGGGTTCAAGTCACAATACTGCCAAGCTGCCACTGTTGGGCCCTGGCACTGTATCATGGCTGACCCTGCACTCTGACCCCAACCTTCCTGATATGTTGGGGTCAAAGAGCTGGTGGATGTTGGAGACCTTTTGCCACAAGATGTTAGAGACATTATGCTCCTCCACCCTCTGTTTGAGGATGCCCCACAGACGCTCAATAGGGTTTAGGTCTGGAGACATGATTGGCCAGTCCATCACCTTCACCCTCAGCTTCTTTAGCAAGGCAGTGGTCTTCTTGGAAGTGTGTTTGGGGTCGTTATCATGCTGGAATACTACATACTGATCATGCTCTGCTTCAGTATGTCACAGTACATGTTGGCATTCATGGTTCTCTCAATGAGTAGACGTATGATGTACTGTGACATACTGAAGCAGAGCCAAGAACTGGCCAAGCATGTCTCCAGACCTAAACCCTATTGAGTATCTGTGGGGCATCCTCAAACAGAAGGTGGAGGAGCACAAGGTCTCTAACATCCACCAGCTCCGTGATGTCATCATGGAGGAGTGGAAGAGGACTCCAGTGGCCACCTGTGAAGCTCTGGTGAACTCCATGCCCAAGAGGATTAAGGCAGTGCTGGAAATTAATAGTGGCCACACAAAAAATTTACACTTTGGGCCCAATTTGGACATTTTCACTTAGGGGTGTACTCACTTTTGTTGCCAGCGGTTTAGACATTAATGGCTGTGTTGAGTTTTTTTAAGGGGACAGCAAATTTACACTGTTACACAAGCTGTACACTCACTACTTTACATTGTAGCAAAATGTCATTTCTTCAGTGCTGTCTCATGAAAAGATATCATCAAATATTTATAAAAATGTGAGGGGTGTACACATACTGTGTATGTGTGTGTGTGTGTAATATA
>JAFFST010049342.1:8707-19106 GCA_022414735.1 Noturus placidus
CCTGTTGTTGATTCTTCACAAAAAATTACAGTTTTATATCTTTATGTTTGAGGCCTGAAACGTGGCAAAAGATCGAACAGTTCAAGGGGGCCGAATACTTTCGCAAGGCACTGTATATATATTTGACCATGTTGGACCATCACTGCAGAGCTGCACTTTATAATGCAGTTATGGGACACCCCATCTATCTAAATGTATGATAAAGAAGAGATTAAAGTTTACAGACAATCTGTATTGGTTGTCCTGTCCTATGTATTTATTTGACACGTTTGCACTCTTCTCACACTTATGTGTATTTGCACTTTATTCAGTCCTGTGTACTGTACTGATGTATTATTGGGTTGCAGTCCACAGTCCTGAAGAAACAACATCCAATATATATGAGATACAGTAGCGGTAGGCTATAACACAATGCCATTACTTGTGTCTGTTTCCGGGTGTGGGATAAACCTGAAGAAATATGTGCAGGAATGTGTTTTTTATTTTTTATTTTTTAATCCTGATCACACAATTAATTATTATTTTTGTTTGTTCCTCTCCGTGACATTTTCTAACGAATTTATTCGGTTCTATTTCCCAAAATATACTCCAGTAGCCTTATGTAAACCAACATGACCCTGACCAGGCGGTTACTACGAATTAATGAATAAATTAATATTCTAAATGCATTGTTCATGTCCGTGTTACAGAATTCTTTATACTTGACTTGCTCACGCCCACATGAAAGTAAAAACGTCGCACTAGAGTGTATTTTATATTAGGTCCTGTGGGATTCCCAGTCCTGATACACACCACTAGTCTGAACAAATTGAAGCTTTCTAGCAAAAAAAAAAAAAAACAAATCCAACAACAACAAATAACAGAATAGTGTGCTTCCTATTCATATCTGTATTCGTGTCTGTTTAGAACACCTTATCTGTTCATTGTGAATAATGCAGTTGTATTCGGATACATCCCTAATACATGTTATATGGAGGAATTGACCAAAGCGGTTTTGTTTTAGGAATATCTACAGTACAAAATACTGTAGGATGCAAGGAATTGTTATATACCGTAGATATGTGGAGTGAGGAGTCGTTTGGAGCTCAGCTTTTAATTCTGATGTTTTCCAAATCCAGGCACCTCTCTGTGCAGTGCTATAACTCGCTTAATGCGCTCCTTCGTGTAATTAACGAAAGAGCGGAATCCATTTACGGCACCCACGTGCATTCTTTCTCGCCATGCTCGAGCCAAGCGAGGCATGCAAAACGACTGACAAGCACAACTCTGCACATTACGGTATAAATAACTGCTCTGGTACATTAATTACCACCTCCGACTGGATCTCGCCCCGATCGTCGCGCCCACGTTTAATGGCGGAGTGTGCACAAGTGTCGGCGGGAACCTTGACACCTTCCCGCGAAAAATCACGCGCCGGGAACGGGCACATGGGAGTCTGCGACGTGAAAGTGCCGGAGCGTTTTTTTTGCGATGAGGAGATGAGATGAGATGCGATGAGATGAGGTGTAAACCTTGGCACCTTTTCGGCCCGGGTGGGTAGGTGGGGTTTGGTAAATTGGCATGAAGAAGTTGGTGTTGTCATATCTTACATTACCCCCCACTAACATATACACACACACACACACACACACACACACACACACACACACACATTCTACCATTCCCACTGCACAGCAACACCTGACTCTTCCATCAAGATGCTTTCCGACATTCACTGACAGCTGTCGCCTGATTACTTCACCACTCAGATGTCCCTTCGGTGATACGTGACTGAGGAAGGATTTTCTCAGGCCCGTCACTTCCTGCTGCCTTCTCAGGATGTTGTGTGTGTGTGTGTGTGTGTGTGTGTGTGTGTTATCATGCTGTGTGATAGAGTGGGGGTTTGTGTTAAACAGAGATGATAAGAGCGAGTTTGTGTGGCTATGAGTGAAAATATGATGGATTTCACTTTGTGGCTCTGAGAAGTAGAGAGACAGAGTGTGAGTGTGAGCCGATGAGCACTACTGATTATTCACATACTGAGCTGTGAAGGCCATACAGGCACGGCAGGAGATGGGAACAGTACACACACACACACACACACACACGCACGCTCTCTTTCTTTGCCTCACACACGCTTCCATTTCTCCACACACATGCGTGTTGGAAAAATGTGCTCTGGGTCACACACTTGCACTAAAATTCCTATTATGAATTAACTGCTTAGGCTGATTGGCGTCTCTAAAGTGTCCGTAGTGTGTGAATTTGTATGTGATTGTGCCCTGCGATGGACTGGCACTCTGTCCAGGGTGTACCCCGCCTTGTGCCCGATGCTCCCTGGGATAGGCTCCAGGTTCCCCCGTGACCCTGAAAAGGTGTAAGCGATTGAAGATGGATGGATGGATGGATGGTTTAATGGACGCTTCTCTGGATCTTTGGTGCAGTAGATAGATTGTAGTGGACATTGAGTCCCAAAATGGCTTCCTGTTCTCTTTGTAAGAACTCTACATGAGGTATAGCGTTAATCCAGTCTTCTGTCATACACTGTAGTATATCCACTCACTGACAACTTTAACAGGATCACCTTAGGTTTTCCTGATCTTCAGTTGTCATTTTTTGGTGATCCATTTACATTTACATTTACTTTTAGCAGACACTTTTACCGACTTTAAGCGACTTACAAATGAGATGCGTTCTAGAGAAGCAAAGTGTGCAGAGTAGAGGTGTAAGTGCCAGAGTAAAATTATTTAAAAAATTTATGGGTTGGTTAGGTGTTCACAGAAGAGTTGGGTCTTTAGTTGTTTTTTGAAGATGGTGAGAAATTGTGCGCTACGGATTGAGGTTGGAAGTTCATTCCACCACTGAGGAACAGTTAGTTTGAATGTTCTTGAAAGGGACCTTGAGTCACGCTGAGTGGGTACTACTAAGCGTCGGTCGTTGATTGATCGCAGATTGCGTGAGGGAACGTAAACCTTCAGAAGAGGAGGAGGGTGCTGTTCCAGACAAGATCTTGTCAGTGAGCATCAAGGCCTTGAATTTGATACAGGAAGCCAGTGGAGAAAATGAAGAAAGGTGTGACATGGGTCAGCAAATCATCTGACCTCCACAGGACAACTGGGTGAAAGTGTTGTCGTCAGATGAGACCAAAATGGAGCTCTTTGGCCTCAACTCAACTTGCCGTGTTTGGAGGAGGAGGAATGCCTCAAGTACACCCCAAGTACACCATCCCCACCGTCAAACATGGAGGTGGAAACATTATGCTTTGGGGGTGTTTTTCTGCTAAGGGGACAAGACAACTTCACCGCTTCAAAGGGATGATGGGCGGGGCCATGTACCGTCAAATCTTGGGTGAAACCTCCTTCCCTCAGCCAGGGCATTGAAAATGAAAAGTTATTACTAAGTCATTACCAAGTACTTAGTCATGTTTTGCAGAGGGGTCAAATAATTATTTCCCTCATTAAAATGCAAATCAATTTATAACATTTTTGACATGCGTTTTTCTGCATGTTTTTGTTGTTATTCTGTCTCTCACTGTTCCAATAAACCCACCATTAAAATTATAGACTGATCATTTCTTTGTTAGTGGGCAAACGTACAAAATCAGCAGGGGATCAAATACTTTTTTCCCTCACTGTACAGTACATAATGCACTATACAGTGTGTAGAAGTCACTGGTTCAGTCCTAAAGTAGATTGCATAAAGGAAATAAAGTCATTTACAAACACCAAACAGCTTGCTATTAGAGATTTAGTGCACTACATGGAATGTCAGGGGCTGAATCCTAATTTACTCCTTAATGCCTATAAGTATTAGTCAAACCCCAAATGGCTCCCTTTTGGATATACAGAGCACTTGTACTGTATACAGTAATGGACACATCCTGAACTGCTTCTTGTTAGACATATAGTGCACTACATCTAGTGTTGAGGAAACTGGTTGAATTTTAAATACCTTCTTATTGCAAATAGACTGCACTTCCTGGAATATAAAGCAATTGACACATCCCAAATAGCTCCTTATTAGGCATATACTGTAAGTGCATTATATAGCGTCTAGAAACCCAAACATGCGTCCTATAAAATACTCAATGTATTATTCAGATTGTAGAAGTCACTGGTTCAATCGCCCTATTTCATACTAAAGGACATTGCACAGGGTATGAAGTAATTTATGTATTGCAATTTGCAATACATTTAAATTGCAATACATAGAGCGTAGCAAAGGCTCCCTTTTGGAGACAGAGTGTTCTATAGTAAAGGACACATCCCAAATATCTCCTTATTAGAACTATCGTGCATTATATAGGGTCTAGAAAACATCCAAAATGGCTTCATATTAAATAAATAGTGTGCAACAAAGAGTGTAGAAGTCATTGGTTCTGTCCTATATGGACTCTACTACCATATGTGCACCAGATGGGGTATGAAGTCATTTATGAGTCTCAATAGTGCACACATAAGACAGCAGCTTATACATATACACATATATGAAGACACTGGCTAAATCCCAAACGGCTTCCTATTAGAGATTTCGTGAGATGTCAAGAAGACACAGACTAAATCTCAAATGGTTTCACACTCTGTACATAAGTGTACTTCTAATGGACTAATCCCAAACGTCTCAGGCTCACACACAAATGCATACACAGCTCCAGTGGCATCTGGTCTTATTCGACGCTAACATTGTTTGTAAATGACTTAAACTGATGATACGAGAAACTATTTAACTTTTAAGGGAACTAAGTGATTCAAATCATCATCATGGAAACATTTCCTTCTCGTAAATATCACACATCTACCGATGGCTTTCAATAAAGAACAATGACCAGCTCAGGGGGGAAAAAAAAAAGTCCTTTTGAACACAAACCTTTCCAATGACTGCACATCAATACTACTGAGAAATAACACACACATGCTGGAAGTGTGTGTTTGATTACATGCTCCTGTCTTACTTTATAATCCACAGGAATGCAATGTTTAATGTTTCCCAGCCTGCACCGGTGTTGGCGAAGCATTCAGTGAGGTTTGGTCCCTATTGAGTCCATCCACACAGGAAGTGCCAGGGGTCATGGGGTCACGGTAGGCCATACCCATAGGTTTCAAACATCATTCCCCAGAAACTGGATAAACATACTGTTGCACTAGGTTACATGTTCCGGTGTGTTACATACAAACTCGTATTTTAAATACTTACTCGCCTTTAACAAGACGTTTCAGTTTTATTTCTGGTGTTGTACATAAAACGCCCTCTACAATAATTTAAGGCTTTATTTTGTTACAGCAAATCACCAAAATGTAGCTGCTCAACAATGTGTGAGGTGGGCCCCACCTGAAGCAGATTTACTGTTCCCACTCTGAAGTCGATTATTTTTCCAATAACAGCACGTTCTGAAGTGTATTATTCAGCTTACGCCACAATAATTTGTCGACAATTGCAGTTTTCAGCTATTTTAGCTAAACAGCAATGTCATACGTTTTATGCATTTATCGTTACGTTTAATTTTAATGTTATGGAGTGTCCTGAAAAACTTAATTCCTGTTATGACTTCTTGTATTTCTAAACAGTATAAAATGCATCAAATTGATATACATTCAGTGTAATGAATATATATTTTTTGTGAATTATTGACAGCTAATCTTTAATAATGAGCACAAAACTGGAAGACAGCATAATTCACTTCAGTTGCACAACAGCTCGCTTTTAATTCGATATGGCTCATTTCACTCTCAGATTAGACAAAGCTTCTTCTTCTTCTTTTTTTTTAAATAAAGAAAGAAAAAATAGAACCCTGTATGCCATTGTGGGGAAAAAAAACAGTGAAACCCGGTGAGAAAGTTTATGTAGAGGGGGCGTAATGAACCTAAACACGACCTGTTTCCCTTTAGAGCCATTACATAAATGTCTGCAAACCCGTCTAACATTCAGGAAACTCATATTTCATCCGTTTTCACCAAATGGCATTTACAAGACTGATTCGGAGTGTATGGTTTGTCCCGGACTCAAAAAGGGAAGAAAATCAGCAGCGTTGAAATGTAAATGATTTATTGTTGGGCAAAAAAAAAGGTCAACCTGCAACTCTGTGTGTGTGTGTGTGTGTGTGTGTGTGTGTGTGTGTGTGTGTGTGTGTGTGTGTGTGTGTGTGTTGTGACTCAAACCAGTGAAATATTCAAATGGAATAGTGCCTCTGCCTCTGTCAGTGTACTGTGTCTGTCTACATATGTGGATATATGAGGGAGTGTGTGTGTGTGTGTGTGTGTGTGTGTGTGTGTGCGTGTGCTTAATTATCAGCTTTATGATACATCACAACATTTAACACACAATAAAAAATAAATAAATAAATAAATAAAATAATAATAATAATAATAATAATAATAATAATAATAATAATAACAACAACTAAAATCCAGCCTAAACAACTTCCATATCGATCTTTATCGGCATGTGATCCTAGTTTTATTTTGTAAATGAAATTCCAAGTTGACTTTTATATATTAAAATTCTTGAATGTAAGTCTATTTACACTTTCCTACATTACCCACAATGCCTGTTGATAGTGGTGTCAGTGGGATTTAGCCCTCGCGGTATCTCTACCTAAATAGAGCGATGTCTTTATGCACTTTAGTCCTTTAGTCTGTCCAGCTCTCACCTCCTCACTCGTACACTCGGCTCAATCAGATCAGCTTCCAAAGCTTCAACTTTCATGCTAACGTCCCTGTCATTTATCATCGCTGTCATGTTCATCTCTGCCGTAACTCATGCATTATGGGTCTAATGTTTGCATCTCAATTTCTTCTAAAAAAATAAAATAAAAAATCCTATGTTTTTTGGACCTAGCAGTTAAACCTGACTTTTTCCCTTTATATTTGAGATTGTTAATCTTTTATATACTCTATTATAGCTGTGCTAGCCTTAACATTGTTAATGACAAGAGCACAGGAATAATGAAAATACAGCAAAGTAATTAGCACTAGGATGACTATACACATTTTAAAAGTGTATAAGTATATTTAATTACCTACAGTGCAAAGTTTTCTTCAAATAATGCTTAAGAGGATTTGTGTTTACCTAAGTATTATTAAAAATGACTCTATGTACCATTCATTATTTACATATCCTTTCATTTAACATTTCATTTTTACTCAACATTCATTCATCTCAAATGAGAACTATATTCAGACATCCAAACAACTCCATGCAAACGTCCATAGATATCAAAATCATACTAGACAAAGACTAGACAATTACTCTCACACATTCTTTTTATGTTAATTACTATAACATGTTCACTTTAATAACACACACAAAATAAAAAATCCTGATTTCGGGGGTGGTGTAGGGGTCGATGAAACTGAAGTGAGCAAGACTGAATTGAATTGATAGAGAATGTACGAATGCTAACCACAACCTTAACCTTAACACTGACCTTGTAGTACGCTGGCATTCCCATTCTACCACCAGAATGGAAATCGACTTATTGGATATTTTCAATCACTATAAACAAACGAATTATTTTAACAACACAATTCTGTAAGAATATTACTCAGGGTGCTGTTGGGTTTCTGTGTGTAGAGTACCGTGTCTATGTGTTTAGTTGCTGTTGAGAAATATGATGGGAAACAGGAGGGGTGTGAGCCCCCTGCTGGCCAAACGATCCACACCTCTACACAATAACACTGGTTCCAATAGTGTGACCATACGTCCTCTTTTCCCCGGATGTGTCCACTTGTTCAGACCTTAAATAAGCGTCTGGCTGGGGTTTCTATATTTGAGAAAATGTCCGGGATTTAGGTTTAGTTTTATTATGATGTACTTATGATCTAATACTGCATCATTTGTGTGCACGTTTGCATTACTTTAACCCCTCTCTATAAGTCCCGCCTTCTCGCACACCAACTGGACGATTATAGAAGGCTCGCAGCAACTATTGGCCAAATTCCTGCCTCTCCAGCCTACTCTCAGGGACCGCTTGAAGGTGAAGCGCTGTTTCATGCATAATGATAAATGAATACATTTACTAATCCTTAATGCATCAGGAACTAATGAAACATACTGTACATTAACAGCAAACTGAGTCATATAGGAATAGGCATTAATAATAGTTAAGTGCTGATATCTTATTAATTCATTTTGTTTATTAATACAGTGTTTTACAGTATTAATAAAGATTATTTACATTATTAAGACTAATATGGGGTTTTATGGAAAAAGTCCACCAATCAATAACTACCCTAATTTAATGGGGTTCAATTTCATCATAGCATATTTAGTGTAACTGGAAAAAAAAAACAACAAAAAAAAAACGATTAAATAATTACAAATTCAGAAATATGCAAATAATGAAGCATATACATTCGTGCAACATTTAACTTCATTATTACATCAATAATAATGAATTGATTGCATTGTAAAATTGTCATGTAGCATAGACAATCTAATGAAATAATAATTATAACTTTGAAAAATGTGATTTACAAAAAAATAATATGCACAATGGGTATATATGAATGTGTGCCCAGCAATCATTACACACACACACACACACACACACACACACACACACACACACACACACACACACACACACACACACACACAGGTTTAGGAGTCACGCCAATTTTTTTCCTGCTAAATCCAGTGATCCAGACGTTTTAAAGTCCCATATATCTCAGAAAGAAAAACCAAAACAGAGGGAAGACAAGACATTGCTGGTTTTAAAATCTCAAATAAGAGGATCTAGAGACTCATAATCAGTGTGTGCGCACACACACACACACACACACACACACACACACACACACACACATCTTCAAAGGCTTCTTTTCTTTGTTGTTCTTGTGTAATATGATTCAATATTTTGTTGACATGTTTTGAGTTTTAAATACACGCATAATGACAATATGCCATTTTTTAATATAGCAAATATTAAATACATACATGGGAATACATGTTATGAAAAAAAGACTCTGAAGCAATGGATAGACCATGCAAATATGTTTCTTCTTCTTCTTTTCTTTTTTTGTCACAGAAGCGTTGAGGAGACGCATCAGATACATTACTCACGGTCTCAAGGACCAAATTATAATTATTATATATAAAATCAAAATGATGTAGTACCTGGAGAACATCAAACAGCATGCTGAGAACTTCAAGAAGTACATTCAATATATTAAAAGTACATTAAGTGCGTTGATTTAGCATCATGGTCATATATGTATCTTTTGTATTGTGTTGTATCGGGGGGCAAGCTGGCACAAGAATTTCCATTCAGATCACTAAAGTTGATTGTCTTAGGCCTGTTCATGACAATCAGCCTCAATATACTTGTCTATTTAATATAGTTCACAATATATTTGGCTAATATTAGATGCAAAGTTGAATTCTTAGCATTTGCACACTATTATATGAGTCAAAACTGTCCTCTTTTTATGCTATATCATACTGCAGGGGGAAAAAAAGCACAGTGTATTTTCTATTGCTTGAATTTTATTTAGGCGAGTGCTTTATTTAAAATGTTGATTAAGCTGCTACTGAGAAAAAAAAAAAAAAAAAAAAAAACAGTGTGTAGGTAATTTCAGTAATCTGAATGGGCCTTCTAGAAATTCAACTCGATTTTGAATATACAGGAAAACTTCTCCGTCTTTTTGTGAACCAATAAAAAGTACATCTAAAACAGAGCCAAACATTGTGTAACATATTATGAATTAATAAATGGCCTCAGTTGATATGTAAATTATATATTTTTTAATAAAAATTTTATTTTACAGAGCTTGTTTAATCTCCCCCGTGCTCTGGGAGGTTGCTCTGGGTACTACGGTTTCCTCCCACAGTCCAAAAGCATGTGTTGTAGGCGGATTGGCACTTCCAAATTGTCCATAGTGTGTGAAAGTGTGTGAATGTGTGTATGATTGTGCCCTGCGATGGGTTGGCACCCTGTCCAGGGTGTTCCTCGCCTTGTGACCCGAGTTCCCTGGGACAGGCTCCAGGCTCCCTGTAACCCTGTGTAGGATAAGCGGTACAAAAAATGCATGTATGTATGTATGTATGTGTGTATGTATGTATGTATGTATGCATGCATGTATGTATGTATGTATGTATGTATGTATGTATGTATGTATGTATGTATGTATGTATGTATGCATATATGTATGCATGTATGTATGCATGTATGTATGTATGCATGTATGTATGTATGCATGTATGTATGTATGTGTGTATGTATGTATGTATGTATGTATGTATGTATGTGTGTATGTATGTAGGTATGTATGTATGTGTGTATGTATGTATGTATGTATGTATGTATGTATGTATGTATGTATGTATGTATGTATGCATGTATGTATGTATGTATCTACACGACATCTCTAGGGCAGGTGATTGAGTCTCATGGCTTTTCATATCATTGCTATGCTGATGACAC
>JAFFST010049342.1:22086-40252 GCA_022414735.1 Noturus placidus
TCACCTTTAATAATAAACACCTTCATTTACAAATTGCATTTTGTGTTTACTTGTGTTGTCCTTGACTATTGTTTAAATTGGTTTGATGTTCCGAAACACTTAAGTGTGACAAACATGCAAAGGAACAGGAAATGAGGAAGGGGGCAAACACTTTTTCACACCACTGTATGCATGTATGTATGTATGTATGTATGTATGTATGTATGTATGTATGCATGTATGTATGTAAGTATGCATGTATGTATGTATGTATGTATGTATGTATGTATGTATGTATGTATGTATGTATGTAAGTATGCATGTATGTATGTATGTATGTATGTATGTATGTATGTATGTATGTATGTATGTATGTATGTGTTTTACAGTAATGTATTAATATTCAGAAATCAAACCTTTATTACAATGTTTTCAAGGATCCTTGGACATTCTCGCTGTGGTTGCTAGGACTATAGTTGCTGTGATGGCCTTGGAACTGCAATTAACACATGCAGTTTTGCACTCCTTTATTGAACAGTGGACTAGTTCAACAAACAGTCCTCATGTTAAAACCATCACGAACGTTCATTTACTTTCACACTATCCGGTGTTACCCAGATGAGGATG
Source organism: Noturus placidus (assembly GCA_022414735.1). Taxonomy (NCBI): domain Eukaryota; kingdom Metazoa; phylum Chordata; class Actinopteri; order Siluriformes; family Ictaluridae; genus Noturus; species Noturus placidus. Next base: position 22,693 of record JAFFST010049342.1, read on the forward strand.
GACGGGTTCCCTTCTGAGTCTGGTTCCTCTCGAGGTTTCTCCCTCGTATCATCTTAGGCAGTTTTTCCCTAAGTACCGTCGCCACCGTCTCACTCAATAGGGAGAAATTCACACACTTAAAATCTCTATCCTGTGTTTATATATTTCTGCAAAGCGACTTTGAGACAATGTCCAATTGTTAAAAGCACTACACAAATAAAATTGAATTGAATTGAACTGAATCCTTACATCTACTAACCCTTTGTAACGAAGGCTTGATTTGAAACTGCTCTATTTATCTCATATTCCTATTATTAAATGATGCTGAATAATCTGTATGAGTTTGTATACATGGCTTGCCAGGTTCTAATCATGAAATGCTGAATATGTCATGCTCAAAACACAATATTTATGCTCCCAGCTGTGCAGAACGTGAGTTCAAATCCTGATGATGCCACAGCAATCCATGGCTAGTTGTGCTGTCTGGGTGGGAGGGCCATATGCTGTCTCACCTGTCAATCATGGGTGTCTGCTAGTGAATGAACATATTAAGGAAAAAAATGATTGAGTTACTGTGTTTTTGCTATAACTGTACAAATGGTTTGTAGGTATGTTGTAATAAATCATTAACGCATCATTAAGCTTATAAACAGCTTATGAATACTTTATAATCTGAGGTAAAATGTGTTGCCTTTTTTTTTTCCTTACAGAGGAATGGCACAGAGCTAGAAACTGCCCAAGTGGTCATTTTGGGGCTGAAATCAGTTTCTTCATTCACAAGTACACACAAATACACTCATGCCAGGGGACACATAAGCACTTCTGTATACAGATTTGTAAACACATACATTAACACAGACTCAATTGTTCATACATACACACAGTTAACGACAACGCTTACACATGATTCGCACATGAACACCTACACACAACCCCCAGGTGGCCTCTTTCTCCTTTCCGCCTACTCATGGTCAATTCTGATGAATTACGCATATGTAATTCATGGGCACACACACACACACACACACACACACACACACCACATATACACACACATACACACACTGCTCTGCACTTTTCTTTTGAGTGTGAACTCTTTTGTGCTTGCTCATCGCTCTCTCACCTGCGCAGCCATTAATAAACCTGCTCTCTGCACTAAACAAACACATTATTGTCGTCGTTAGCTCGCGCCTGCCATGTCACGTTTGATCCCGGTGATTAATGGTGCACAAATCTTCCGATTTCGCTGCTGGATTCCTCGCATTGTTTTGTCATTTCCCAGCGGTGCATGTGTTTAAAGAAGAGGACAGGATAATATAGCGCCGGTGTCATGGCTGCTGCGTTTTGCATTTGTTTTTTCTCCCGGCTGCACGAGGACCAGGTCAGAGGCGCAGATCTATTTCAGAGGGGTCACAGAGAAGCTCTGCACTTCAAACCAGTCCATCTCTGCACCTGCAACAACACACTACACACAACACACAACACCCTCCTGTAGTGTTCATGTATCATCAAAGTTCTGCCCCAGGAGCTCTCTGTACATCTTATAGCTTCATCAATTGTAATATTTAATTTAAGCTACACAGTATCTGATAATCTCTATTATCTTAATATCTACATAAACTGTATTAGTAATAATAGCGCTTCTAATGGATGGAACATCACCCTTTTGTTTCTATTTTACGGTCAGGTCTATATGTATATGAACAGTGAGAAAATAACTGATAAGCAGATTCACTGCCAGGTGTGGCCTGTTTCCTCCATATTTCATGACAAATTAAGGAGATAAAAGGTCTGGAGTTGATTCCAAGCATTGGATTGGCATTTGCTAGCTATTCATGGGAACTCTCAACATGCGGTCCAAATAGGTGCCGACGCAAGTGAAGGAGGCCATCATTAGGCTGAAAAAACAAAATAGACTTATTAGAGAGATAGTTTAGGAAACTTTAGGAGTGGCCAAATCAACAAAATGGTACATTCTTAAAAAGAAGGAATGCACTGGTGAGCTCAGCAACATCAAAAGGCCTGGAAGATCATGGAAGACAATTAAAGTGGATGATCGCATAATTATTTCCTTGTTGAAGAAAAACCCATTCACAACATCTAGCCAAGTTAAGAACACTCTGGAGGAGGTTGGAGTATCATTGCCAAAGTCTACAATCAAGAGATGTGTTTAGCTCAAGATGTAAACCACTGGTGACACTTAAGAACAAAAAGGTCGGAATAGACTTTGCAAGAAAACGTCTAAAAACAAATCAAAACATGACCTGGTTTATAAGATGCAAGATTGACTTGTCCCAGAATGATGGGAAGAGAAGAGTATGGAGAATGAAAGGAAGGGATCATGAGCCAACGCATGCCACATCATCTGTCAAATATGGTAGAGGAAGTGTTATGGCATGGACATGCCAGTGGAACTGGGTCACTGCTGTTAATTGATGATGTGACTGCTGATAGAAGTAGCATGATGAATTCTGAAGCGTGTTCTTAAATGACCGCAATGACCGCAACCCAATTGAGATGCTTTTCACTTACTGAAGACAAAACTGAATGCAGAAAGATCCAGAACCAATCAGCAACTGAAGGCAGCTGCAGTAATCGCCTGGCAAAGCATCTCAAGGGAGGAAACTCAGCATTTGGTGATGTTCTTGGGCTCCAGATTTCAAGGAGTTTTTTTACTGCAAAGAATTTGCATCCAAGCATTAAAAATAATTATAATATTGTCCAATTACTTTAGATCCTATGAAATATTGTCCAATTACTTTTGAGCCTATGAAAATGGAAGCACTCTGTAAAAAAAAATGCTGTAATTCCTAAACGGTTAATACAATAATTTTATTACACCCCCGCTGAAAGTCTACACTTCAATCACATCTTGCTTATGGCACGTATTAAGTTTCCATGCCAGAACTCCAAGACATACACCACTACTGACCCAAAAGCACAAGGAAACTCTGCTCAAAATCATATACTGTAAATAAGCCACATAAGTTTTGGGATTCTGTTCTGTGGAACGATAAAACAAAACCGGAACTTTTCAGCACGATGGATCAGCGGTATGGCTGGAGGAAGAAGAATGAAGAAAAAACACGCTGACCACAGTCTAGCATGGTGGGGGCTCGGTGATGATCTGGGGCTGCTTTGCATCCTCTGGCACTGGAAACCTGCAGCGTGTAGAAGGCGAGATGGATTCATTGAAGTATCAGGAAATCCTAGGAGAAAACATCACGCCATCTGTGAGGAAGCTGAAGCTTGGGCGTCACTGGACCTTCCAACAAGACATCCCAAGCATACCTCAAATTCCACCAAGGCTTGGTAGCAGAAGTCCTTTAAGATTCTTCAGGGCCATCACAGTCACCTGACTTGAACCCCATAGAAATTTGAAGAAGGCGGTTGCAGCACGCAAACCCAAGAATATTACTGAACTGGAGGCTATTGCTCATGAGTAATGAGCTAAGATTCCTCATAACAGCTAAAGGAGCTCTACTAAGTACTGAAGATACTTGCCATAAAGGGATTGAATAATTTTGAGACTGGAGAAATTATTACAAGTTGAATTTGAGGAAAACACTTGAAGCATTTGTTGTGTTGAACTATTTCAATTGATTTTGTTTGATTTGTTCATTGCAAATAGCTGAAAGTCTGTACATTTTCACAATACATCTGAAGGGGTTGAATCATTTTGATTGCAGTTGTATCATATACATCTATAGCTTTGCTAATGTGCTAATATAGTTTTTCCTAGCTTCATGAGTTGTATTGCTAATGCTAACTCTAAGAAACTACGTTGCTATTGCTAATGCTAAGAGAACCAGTGGAGCAGCTACATACTGAAAATAAAAAATATACTGTATGGAATATTTTGTGTGTGTGACTCCATCACCCATCACACACAGCTGCCACCACGATCACGCCCAGGAGTGGAACTCTATAGTTATTATTAATTTGACGCATTGATTGGTTTGGCTCTTAAGCCACTGGACATGTTGGGGTATCACATTCCAGTGCAAAACACTGATTTATCGTTTCTGACTTGTTAACACACCTCACACTTCTACTTTCCAATCCCCGTGTGAGAGTGTGTCGTGAAGTGAGTCTAACACTGAGCACAGTGTTGTTTCCCAAGGCCATGCCGGACATGAGACTCCGTCTTCCGCTCTGAAGTGTACACAGTTCTCCCTGCTCTACTGCGTGTCCTCAGCTTCAAGAGAAAGAAATAATTGTCTACAGAGCAGGGACACACACACACAAACACACACACACTTCACTTCTACTCAACACCAATGCACCAACGCAACATCTGTGTAAGTGTGTGTGTGTGTGTGTGTGTGTGTGTGCGTGTGTGTGTGTGTGTGTAAGTGTGTGTGTGTGTGTGTGTGTGTTTGTGTTTGTGTGTGTGTATGCATGTGGGTAAATGTGTGTATGCATGTGGGCAAATGTGTGTTTGTGTGTGTGTGTGTGTGTGTGTGTGTGTGTGTGTGTGTGAGTGTATGCATGTGGGTAAATGTGTGTATGCATGTGGGCAAATGTGTGTTTGTGTGTGTGTGTGTGTGTGTGTGTGTAATTTAGGGTATATATACTGGGGCACATCTGTGTAACTGTGTGTGTGTGTGTGTGTGTGTGTGTGTGTGAGGAATAAACTTAGCTCTGGGCCTTCAGGCTAATGACCTCCAGCTGTCAGAACATAGATGGCTAGAAGGCGTTTTCAGGGACGCAGCGGTCGACGTCGGACTCCGTATGTTCCTCTGTGTGTTTGTGTATGTGTGTGTGTATGCAGGGTCAGCATGACTCGCTGCTTAGCCTCAGGTCTCTGTGTGTTTGTGTTATTGCTGCTGTTCCCCTGTGAGAGCTTCATTTATAACGCAGAGAGACGCGCTGCTACCTTTTCAAACAAACAAAACCGATATGCAGACACATCACTCCGCCCTTCAGCTCAGCCCTCACTGTCTCCAGCTAATTCTTTTCCTAAAAATTATCTCTTTTTTTGGGGAGGAGAGCTCAAAGTAAAACTTGTTTTAATGGAACTGAAGTAAACTTGAGAGTCGGACTATACAACGGGCTGAACTTCATAGGAATAGCGCGAGATGTGTGAATGTAAATGTGTGAGAGTGAGTTTTGGTGTGTGTGTGTGTGTGTGTGTGTGTGTGTGTGTGTGTGTGTCCACACTCTCACTCTGTAAAACAGATATATCAGCTCCTTATCTCCATCTGTCACCCGTCAGCCCTGTCACTTGTCACTGCAGCTCCACAGCTTTACCACATGCCCAAGTCACCCAGGCCATGTCTCAAATCTCACACTATTCACTACATTCACTACATTCGTATACCACACTTCAGAAGTGACTCTCTCCTCCCTGCAGTTCTACTAGCTTTATTTTATTAGGTTTGTGCTGAATTATGTGTTTGTTGTTGTTTTATTATTACGTTCACACCAAGCTTCAGTACAAGTCAGATTTTTTTAAAGTTTAATTCTTATTTTCATTCTGTTAGCTCATTTCCAAAATCAATTCTAAACACGGTTCTCCCTAACAGTGTTCTAAACACAGTTCTCCCTAACACAGTTCTATATGCGTTCTCCCTAACACAGTTCTAAACACAATTCTCCCTAACAGTGTTCTAAACACGGTTCTCCCGAACACAATTCTAAACACAATTCTCCCTAACACAGTTCTAGATGCGTTCTCCCTAACACAGTTCTAAACACAGTTCTCCCTAACAGTGTTCTAAACACAGTTATAAACACAGTTCTCCCTAGCACAGTTCTAAACACAGTTCTCCCTAACACAGTTCTAAACACAGTTCTATATACGTTCTCCCGAACACAATTCTAAACACGGTTCTCCTGAACACAATTCTAAACACGGTTCTCCCTAACACAGTTCTAAACACAGTTCTCCCTAACACAGTTCAAAACACAGTTCTCCCTAACACAGTTCTAAACACGGTTCTCCCGAACACAATTCTAAACACGGTTCTCCCGAACACAATTCTAAACACAATTCTCCCTAACACAGTTCTAGATGCGTTCTCCCTAACACAGTTCTAAACACAGTTCTCCCTAACAGTGTTCTAAACACAGTTCTAAACACAGTTCTCCCAAGCACAGTTCTAAACACAGTTCTCCCTAACACAATTCTAAACACAGTTCTCCCTAAAACAGTTCTAAACATGGTTCTCCCGAACACAATTCTAAACACGGTTCTCCCAAACACAATTCTAAACACGGTTCTCCCTAACACAGTTCTAAACATGGTTCTCCCTAACACAGTTCTAAACACAGTTCTCCTGAACACAATTCTAAACACGGTTCTCGCAAACACAGTTCTAAACACAGTTCTCCCTAACACAGTTCTATATGCGTTCTCCCGAACACAATTCTAAACACGGTTCTCCCAAACACAATTCTAAACACAGTTCTCCCTAAAACAGTTCTATATACGTTCTCCCGAACACAATTCTAAACACGGTTCTCCCGAACACAATTCTAAACACGGTTTTCCCTGACACAGTTCTAAACACAGTTCTCCCTAACAGTGTTCTCAACACAGTTCTCCCTAACACAGTTCTATATATGTTCTCCCAAACACAATTCTAAACACAGTTCTCCCTAACACAGTTCTAAACACAGTTCTCCCTAACAGTGTTCTAAACACAGTTCTCCCTAACACAGTTCTAAACACAGTTATACCTAACAGTGTTCTAAACACAGTTCTCCCTAACACAGTTCTATATGTGTTCTCCCGAACACAATTCTAAACACGGTTCTCCCTGTTAAATATCATTTGTGTATAGCGCTCTTATATGGTATTACGGTAGCCTAAGAGTGTTGGTTGTTGTATGTGGGGTATTATGGTTTTTCATACCTGCATGTATGCCATGCTGCTTCAGGTTCCTCTTGTATGTAGTTGATAAAGGTGACGGATGAACAGAGCCGTACACTATGTGTAAGTTCATTTAATAAATGACATTGAATAGACACTCCGCTTATTCTTCCCCACGTCAAGTTAATCCTGCGCGACAGTCAGTTAACTTAACACTCCCAAACACAGTTCTAAACACAGTTCTCCCTAGCACAGTTCTAAACACTGTTCTCCCTAGCACAGTTCTAAACACAGTTCTCCCTAGCACAGTTCTAAACACAGTTCTCCCTAGCACAGTTCTAAACACCGCTCGAAACACAGTTCTAAACACAGTTCTCCCTGGCACAGTTCTAAACACAGTTCTAAACATGGTTCTCCCTAACAGTGTTCTAAACACAGTTCTCCCTAACACAATTCTAAGCACAGTTCTCCCTAACACAGTTCTAAACACGGTTCTCCCAAACACAATTCTAAACACAGTCCTCCCCAACACAGTTCTAAACACAGTTCTCCCTAACAGTGTTCTAAACACAGTTCTCCCTAACAGTGTTCTAAACACAGTTCTCCCTAACACAGTTCTAAACACAGTTCTCCCTAACAGTGTTCTAAACACAGTTCTCCCTAACATAGTTCTATATGCGTTCTCCTGAACACAATTCTAAACACAGTTCTCCCTAACACAGTTCTAGACACAGTTCTCCCTAACAGTGTTCTAAACACAGTTCTCCCTAACACAGTTCTATATGCTTTCTCCCGAACACAATTCTAAACACGGTTCTCCCAAACACAGTTCTAAACACAGTTCTAAACACAGTTCTAAACACAGTTCTCCCTAGCACAGTTCTAAACACAGTTCTAAACACGGTTCTCCCTAACACAGTTCTAAACACGGTGCTCCCTAACACAGTTCTAAACACGGTTCTCCCTAACACAGTTCTAAACACGGTGCTCCCTAACACAATTATAAACACAGTTCTCCATAACACAGTTCTAAACACGGTTCTCCTTAACACAGTTCTAAACACGGTTCTCCCGAACACAGTTCTAAACACAGTTCTCCCTAACACAATTCTAAGCACAGTTCTCCCTAACACAGTTCTAAGCACAGTTCTCCCTAACAGTGTTCTAAACACTGTTCTCCCTAACACAGTTCTATATACGTTCTCCCAAACACAATTCTAAACACAGTTCTCCCTAACACAGTTCTAAACACAGTTCTACCTAACAGTGTTCTAAACACAGTTCTCCCTAACACAGTTCTATATGCGTTCTCCCGAACACAATTCTAAACACAGTTCTCCCTAACACAGTTCTAGACACAGTTCTCCCTAACAGTGTTCTAAACACGGTTCTCCTTAACACAGTTCTAAACACAGTTCTCCTTAACACAGTTCTAAACACAGTTCTCCCTAAAACAGTTCTAAACACAGTTCTCCCTAACACAGTTCTAGACACAGTTCTCCCTAACAGTGTTCTAAACACAGTTCTCCCTAACAAAGTTCTATATGCTTTCTCCCGAACACAATTCTAAACACGGTTCTCCCAAACACAGTTCTAAACACAGTTCTCCCTAGCACAGTTCTAAACACAGTTCTCCCTAGCACAGTTCTAAACACAGTTCTCCTTAACACAGTTCTAAACACGGTTCTCCCTAACACAGTTCTAAACACGGTTCTCCCTAACATAGTTCTAAACACGGTTCTCCCTAACACAGTTCTAAACACAGTTCTCCTTAACACAGTTCTAAACACAGTTCTCCCTAACACAGTTCTAGACACAGTTCTCCCTAACACAGTTCGAAACATTCTAAAGTGTAAATAACATGTCAAATATCAAATAACACAGCCGGCCCAAAAAAAAAGCACTCTTCTTTACATTGTAGAACTTTAAGATAATTGTTATTGATCTTTAACAATAATGGCATATGATTACATTTTTAGTGCATGAGAATAATTATGCTATGTGCATTGTACACTGTACTCTTACAACATACATTATATGGCCAAAAGTATGTGCACACCTGACCATCGGACCTATGAGCTTGTTGAACATCACATTCCAAAACAATGGGCATTAACATGGCGTTATCAAACCTCAACTGACGTGGCTATAATGGCCCCCACTTATCTGGAAAGGCTTTCTACACCATTTTGGAGTGTGTCTGTAGGGATTTATCCACATTCACTCAAAAGAGCATTAGTGAGGTCAAGCACTGATGTTAGACGAGAAGCTCTGGCTCTCAATCAACATTTCAGTTCAGCCCAAAGGTGTTCATTGGGGTTGAGGTCAGGTCTCTGTGGCAAACTCTTCAAACCATGTCTTCATGAAACTTGATTTTGTTGACAGTGGCATTGTCTTGCTGGAACAGAAACAATCCTTCCTTGAACTGTTGCCAAAAAGTTGGAAGCATACAATGATTTAAAATGTCTTTGTATGGTGTAAAAAATAGCTCCAGGCCACTATATTATGCATTCTCATACTTAGCATTCTTCTACAATATACCAAACCCAAATTTGTCCATCAAACTGTGTTTGTTCGACCTTCAAAACACATTTTCACTGCTCCCGAGTCCAGTGGTGGCATGCTTTACACTTCTCCAGCCAACAATGCACATAGTGATTTTATGTATGCATGCATCTACTCAGCCATAGAAACACACTTCACGAAGCACCTGTTGCACAGTACTGATGTTACCTCCAGATGCAGTTAGGAGTGAGTTCCGTGATGAAACAGAGGATAGATGATTTTTTCACACTACACATTTCAGCACTCAGCAACCCTGTTCTGTGAGTTTCTGTGGTCTACTGCTTTGTGGCTGAGATGTTGCTGTTCCTAGATGCTTCCATTTGACAATAATAGCACTTACAGTTGACCGGGACAGATCTATAAGTGCAGGAATTTCACAAACTGACTTGTGATTGGAATGACAGTGTCATTGAGCTCTTCAGTATGACCCTTTATACGCTAATGTTTGTCTATGCTGTTTTCACAGCTCATAATAATAATAATCTCCCACTTCTGTACTTTCGATGTACAAAATGTCGAAAAAAAACATGGATGCCTCCACAAAAGAGTGCCTTTTGTTTACTCTTTCAGAGCATGTAATGCTCATTAAACACTACTTTAACCACACTTTTGCAGTTACAGGCCTGAGTAGCTACTGGTTCTTTTCTACTGTAGTGAACTTTAAACATTCATGCAACATTTTGGACATTGCAGCACAGCAACAACAGCAAACAAAAATGAGTAGCTTAGTGATAACTCTAATGTTAATGATTAATTTCTCAAAACAGTGATTTGCATGGACATCTTTATAGATTTAACCAAGTACTGTGTCTGTATATTAATTTCTCTAAAGCTAATACTATTATAAGCGCATTTAAAAGTAAAAAAGGAGAACTTGGCACTGTGCACAATGTGAGCGGCCATGTTGATTTGAGGTCACTCTGGAAACAAGGAAGGAACTGGTAGTTGAGAAGACTTCCCCAAATTGACGAGTTGAAATTTCACATTGTTTTTACAGGTTGTATGTAGAGAATTACAAGTTGAAACTTTGACTCGAATTCAGCATAAGTGCTTGATTTTATGCACCTCTTGGCAGTGGGTGTGGCGTAAACACCTGAACTCAATCATTATAAGGGGTGTCCATATACTTTGTCTGTATAGTGAAGGTCTGATGGTTATATGAGTATTAAAGTGATAGGAAGGTTGTGAGTTCAAATCCCAGGACAGCTAGAGAAGATCACCAAGATCATATAATCTGAGCAAGAGTGAGTTCAGTTTAAAATCCTGCTCACTACTCTCTTAAAAAAAAAAAAAAAAAAAAACTCAAAGAGGCTGTGATTTTATTTATGTGAAACCTTTAACCCAAGCTGTGAAACTTGCTGGTGATAAAGAACCCGCTATGAATCTGTGGTAAACTGCAATTAAATAATCAGCCAGCTACTCTGTTCCGAACGCATTTCTGAAGCTGTGTGTTTTCCCGAGAAATATTACATCAATCATGTAATCAGATCTAGCACGGGGAGTCTTCGTGTAATCAGAGACAGCCTGAGACAGCTGACAAAAAAAAAATGGCAAGCAGATGCTTTCCTGCCAAAGATTAATAGCCCAAGACATTCTAATAATTGACATTAAAAAAATAACGTTATCGTGTAAACTTGGCAGGAAAGTTCACTTTGTGGAGTGCAGAACATAAAAAAGATTCTTAAAAGTTAAGCCGATGAGAAATATCGCATTTATACAACACTGTGTATTCTTACACTTATTCCATCCATCCATCCATTTTCTATACAGCTTATCATACTGGGTCATGGGGAACCTGGAGCCTATCCCAGGGAGCATGGGGTACACTTTAACTTATTAAAACTTCGTATTTAGAGCACTAAAATACAAATGTAAATAAAGGTTCTATGCAGAACACTACAGCAGTGTTTCCCTATAGGATCCCTAAGGAAATCTTTGAAGAACCCTTGAAGACCCATGAAAGGTTCTATGTAGATGCCTATACCAGTGTTTCCCTATAAGAACCCTACATAGCCCTTAAATGTAGTATGCAGAAACCTACAACATTGTTTCGCTATAAAAAACACACAGAACTATTAAAGGTTCTATTCAGAACCTTACAGCAGTGATTCCCTATAAGAACCCTACAGAACCCTTTGAAGAAGCTTTAATGAAATATTAAAAGTGCTATGTAGAAGCCTAGACCAGTGTTTCCCCATAACCCCTTAAAGGTTCTATGCACAAGTCTACGGCAGCATTTTTCAATACAAAACCTACAGAGCTCTTGAAGGATCTATGCAGAACCCTACAGCAATGTTTCCTTATAAGAACCCTATGGAATCCTTTGGACAACCCTTGAAGAATCATTAAAGTTCATATGTAGAAGCCTACACCAGTGTTTCCCTATAAGAACCTTATGGAACCCTTACAGGTTCTATGCAGAACTATCTACAACAGTTTTTTTTTTTCAATAGGAATGCTACAGAAACCCTTAGCAGAAACTCAATTGTTTCTCTGCATAAGATATTTCTCAGTCCAATAACAGTCGTTGTGTAAAACCAGTTTAAATTTTGTTCTCTTGGCTGTTATTTCACTGAGCTGTGCGACAAAATATATACAGTATCTCAGTTACTTCATATAACAGTTATTCTGCATTACTAAGAATAAATGACCTTTCACCCCTTGGTTTGCAGTGTGAAACTGTCTGAATGCTATTTGGCCTGAGCTGAGTGGTGTTGTTGATATTGCTAATGAGGTGTAACATTGTTGTACTGATTGTTTCTCAATTCAGAGGTCAGTAGCCAGTGAGAAACTGGTTTGCTTCTCAATTTGCTCAGAAGGACCTTATTAGGAACTCAACAGTCCCAGCACAGCCCACACATCTGAGCCCAGAGCGAGGCGGGGAGGATGGTAGGAAAGGCTGAATTTTAGGATGAGATCATGAGAGGAATCCAAAGAGGAACACAAAGTGGAAGAGGAAGGGAGGAAGGAAGAGGTGTCTGGTAGCACTGTCTGCAACATTAACACAAATCTGCTGAGCTCCTTTTGCATTTATTTTCTGAACACATCCCACCTGTGTTCAAAATCATGTTTGCACCTCAAAACCAAATTTTGATCAATCGCTGCACATAAGAATCAGTAAAGTTTATTGTGTCCAAAAGTTTAAATAGCTAATATGATTTAACATAAAAACACTCCCAGTATAAATATATCTATTTATACCACAGCTCTGTCAAAATCTTGATTCCGATTGGTCAGAAGGTGTCAATTAATTTTCTATTACAGCTGCTTTGACAGTAGTTCCAAGTACAAGGTTTATATGAATATGCACGTTCTAATATGTTATGGTTTCTATAGTAAAACGTTGCACAAGTCTAATCATACAAATAAAATTGAAAATGAGTTATTTAAGTGTAATTGTTAATATGGAAAAAACTTGTTATTGATGGAAGGAGTCACCAGTGCGAGTACTTTGTTCCTGTAAGTTATTGACATGGGAAAATCAGGAGGAGTTTGTAGTTTCTTGGTAACATGACAAGCTGTGTTTTGTGGTGTAAGAGGAATAAAACATTTCAGGATGTACAATTGACTTCAGGGTGGTAACAGGAACTCTGATTTGCGTCAGGCTGAACCACACCGCTGTCAAGGATTTTGAGGCGGATGCAAGGGCAGGTATTTTCTGGAAAAAACACAAACAAAATAAACCAAATAGAAGCTTGGAGCATTAACAAACAAAATACAAGAGCAAGCACAAGAGCAAGAACATCATGCTATACCACATATATGAGTCTATGCATAACCAAGGTGAACAACAATAACACACAACCAAAAGTTTGACAATAGCTAGGTTTCCATCGATGTACTTTTATGTGAGTTTTGGAATATCGCATAAAAAACACTGGATGGAAAGGCCAGATGTGAATAAAATCTCCAAAATCCATGCATCTTCTATACCGCTCATCCTACAGGGTAGCAGGGAACCTGGGGCCTCTCCCAGGGAGAATAGGGTACAAGGCGGGGTACACCCTGGATGGGTGACAATCCATCACAGGGCACAGTCACATACACCTTCGCACACCCATTCCTACACATTGGACATGCCGATCAGCCTATCATGAATGTTTTTGTACTGAGGGAGGAAACCGGAGGAATAAGGCGAAGCCAAAATCTCGAAGCTGTGCATACAAAATGTATGCACTCAATTCAGGAGGCAAATTTTTTTATGCGATACGAAGACATGCACATGATGGAAACACATTTACCGAATAAATTCCTTGATGTGCATCAAAAATGTCATGTGATTTTGCCTCTACACATCAAATATTTGGAAGATTGGCTACAGTTTCCCTGGAAGTGACGGTGCTTTATTTGCCATTGCTTTATCCCATTTTCCAATTTTTTGAATAAGTTAAATTTGCAACTAGGATGGAAACTAGAACTTAATTAGGGTAACTAATTAGTGAAACACAAATGTGAGTAATCTATGAGTGATTAATGAGGCATGTGATATTGTCCTGTGGGGATTGATGTGCTAGGGCTGATGGGTAATGTAGTTCTCGTTGGCCATTTAGTGGCCAATGACATGACAACCACCATGTTACTGATTCTTTTCTGATAGCAGCACACCCCTAATGTTGTACTATTTACACCGTTTCCTCTCATACTCATGACCCTATAACTCATTCTCAATATTAGCCTTGTGTGTACAAGGTAGTGTGAATTTATTTGTTAGTGGTCTGCACATTTTCATAGATAGAATTTATTTTTGGCAAAATCTGTAATAATAAAATCTTTTTCTGACCTTTTTAAGGAAATTACATATTTTATTTTATTTCTTGGTGGTAATTGTGTTACTTTATACTTTAAGCAGCTCTGATGATTACTATTCATGATGAGCAGGAGGATAAATTCACTGTTCAAACCGTTTGTAGTGTGATCACATTGATTCATGCCATAGAACTATCATTTCTAAACACATTTCTGTGTCATGTTGAACAGTCTAATGCAAAAACACCAGGGAACAATAGTGGTTCATTAATGCTGGAAACGTTCTCTTTAATGTGTTTTGCTCCTTGAGAACAAATGAAGAAGTAGGCCAATGCAACATTAAAAAAAACATATTGTCAGAACCAAATTCTGAGTTGGATTTGTGTTAGTGATTGAATTGAGGACTCACAACACTTCTTTTTGCAGTTAAACTCTTTCAGATGTACTAACTTTAAAGCTTTTTTAATCAAACAAATACTTCATTCTGTGTTTAACAAGACAACTGTTTTGTAAACAAATTGCTTTGCATCCCCCCCAAGATTTGCAGCATTTAGTTAACTAGCTAGCTAGCTATTGAGCTAACTTTATTCATGAATACCTTTTTTTCCTCTTTTCTTGTCAAATGACTGATGTAAAATATGCATATATTGCACAGATCATGCTAAATGACATTATACCAATGACTAGCTTCTGCTAGCTAAACAGCACCATTTATGTCGCTATAAACACTTATCTAAAATTATAAACTATTCTAATTTACAACCAACTTTGTATTGCTAAGTGCAATTCACTGATTAGGAAATGTTTAATTTATATGAAGATTTGAGATCTTGCTGCGCATCCATACTAACACAGAAATGGTATAGCATTTGGTATCCCAACATTTGCTAATTTGTTTTTGCTCTCGAGCTGTGAGGCTAAACGGAACCCTACAGGAAGCTAACAAGAACAGTCCCCTAAATCTTGTTTTCATAAATACATGTACAATAATTTTAAAGAAATACCTTTTGTAAAATACTCCACATTCATTTTTATATTTAAGTTCAATGAAACTACATAACTTCCAGGTTTACAGGACAATTTTTTTGTTCAATTTCAGGATGGCAGAGGTGATTCTGGTTATCCAAGATAGCCGCCTCCATCATATCCAGCGACACAATGGGGCTTTTCTCATGCTTATTCAGTAGATTTAAACTTTAGGGCAAGACAAACTGTTCCCTAAATGACATCACCAAAGAACTGGATGTGATTTGAGGCTGGAACGGTTTAGAGTAAAAAGTGTAAGTGAGGTACATTTCTCTTTCTTGTTATCTAAATTAGGAACAAACTAATAAAAGTGGAAAAATTGAGTGTATTATTGCTGAAGTTTTCCTTTTAATGATCATGTTTGACTTAATAATACAATTTGTACATAATTTGCATTTAAAGCTTTAAACACAGTATGTAAATAGAACCTAGTGATTCCAGATTCAAAATGGCCGCCACTGCAGTCTTCAGCCATGTAATGTTTTATTTATTTTTATACAGTATATCTGCTTGATATCATGATTACCAGTTCAACATTGCTTAGATGTTAATCAGTACTTACCTTACTTGTTAGCTACGTTAGCTTTGTATCTCTTTGTATTTCCATTTGGACACAAAATATCTCAGTTTTTGAAGTACACTTGAGACAGGGTTGCCAACTCGCGCGCTTTTGGCATGAGACACAGGTTTTTCAGGCTCTGTCTCACGCTCTCACGCTGCCCAAATAATCGTTACGCCAAATTAAATATCAAGACAATGTAAAAACATAACATAGTCACAAATCTGCTTATTTTTTTCTGTCAGTATAGAGAATGTGTGGGGTTTAATGAAGCCCCGCAACTTCTTGATTGGACCAGTCTGAAGCAGATGTGTCCTGTACCAATCGCATTTCCTCCCACGCCAGAGATTTGCTAAGTCCACTTATAATATATGACTTTGGGATTAATTTTTTTCTGAAGTATTTTGACCACCCCCAATCATTACAGTTTCTAACAAAAAACAAACAAACAAGCATAACATACTGATATACTAATAGCAGTTATGGTTCTAATCTAATTTCTATTTCTATCTCTCCAATCATATTGCGCTCGCAGGTGATCAGAGATGAGTGGATAGTGCCAGTCCTCCCTAAATGGTTTGTTGCCATTTGATGATTTTTTTCATTAAATAAATAGATTTTCACTTAACAAACTGCGAGCGGTTTCTGTTTAATATGTTGCTGGCTCATTTATTGAGTCTGTTTACATCGAGGCCGAAACAGGCTATAATAATACTGGGCTTGTTTTTGAAGCTGCAGTTGCTTATTTGTCTCGCGAGTGTTGGCAGCACTGGTTGAGACATTGTTGCAAAATGTGAGTGTCTGTGCACACGGCATTTGATTTACACGTCAAAAATAGCTATTATTGATTCATTCTTTACGGAAAATCTAGCCTGCACAGACAGTTTTATTGTGATTTGAAAAACAGGTGTGATTATTACGATTGCAGAAGTGTATTCTAAAGTATTTTATAGAGTGACAATCAAGACATTGGAGAAGACAGGGACGATATTTTTAAAGTTCCTGTGAAGTGCCTTAAAACACGCAACGTTATTTGATGTGTTGACAATGGCTGTTTCTCAGTATGCATTCTTATGTGAACTTTCGTCCTTGTGAACTCGTTCTATGTCGTTATCCACTGCCGAAGTTCAATTCCAATACTCAAGAATGCAAGTACCAAATTACCCGGATTTGTCTTGATATCGAGGATTCATCGGTTGCAGACCTGAGCGCAACGAACCCGCTTGTCCCAGAAGTCATTGCGGCAAAAAAATAGCAGATGACGGAAGCATGACCCATACCTGTAGTTCTAACATCTTTTTAACAACAATAATCTAAATAAATCAAAATATGCATCTGAAAAGAATGACTTTGATATAGGATTTAGATTGAAATATATATGAGGTAGTTAAAAAAAATTTTCTCTCAGAAGTATTTTAATAAAGGTACACACACTTCCATCCTACATAGCTTACTATGTAGCTTACTACATTAAAATATGCTTAATTAAATTGGGTTAATTATACAGTTAACAGTAAATCTGTTAACCAGCTGAAAGATATTACTTAGGGAGCATTGAAGAGAGGAGGACCCTGTCCCACTACTAAAAATGTGCTGGGAGCTTTAACATTTGTACCATTTTCTTATGTTTCTTGTTCAAAAGAGCTTCAAAGTATACCTTAAGATCAGTGTTACAGAATGTAATATATGAGGGATTTTCTTTTTAGTTCCTCTTATCTTGTGAATGTAAAACAAACAAACAAAAAAAAAAATGTCCATTTTAAACTCTAAATGAGGTAGCGGAAACAGATATATACTGTATATCTGGACAACATACAATATACAATATATTGTACAATATAAAATCTGGACAGTACCTTTTATATATA
>JAFFST010049342.1:68865-83077 GCA_022414735.1 Noturus placidus
AAAAATTACAGTTTTATATCTTTATGTTTGAGGCCTGAAATGTGGCAAAAGGTCGAACCGTTCAAGGGGGGCGAATACTTTCGCAAGGCACTGTATGTTTGAAACAACTCAGATTGATGTGATTTGTGACACGGCACATATTATCATGCTGCAAGCCTTTATAAGTGTAACCATTAATGGATGCATGTGGTTAGCAACAATGTGGCAGTCAAACTGTACCCTATGTGCAACAAGAAAACATTCCCCACACCATTACACCACCATGACCAGCTTAAACTGTTGACACAAGGCAGTCCATGGATTTATGCTGTTGATGCCAAATTCTGATGCTGTCATGTGCATGTTGAGGAATAATTCAATTAATCAGATAAAGCATAATCTTTTTAGTCATGTTCTATCCAGTTTGACAATCATGTGCCTACTGTAGCCTCAGATTCCTGACTCAACCACTGCTAACCCAGAGGAACATTAAGACTCATCTGAATTTTGCCAAAACACACCTTGATGATCCGCAAACCTTTTGGGAGAATGTTCTGTGGACTGATGACAGGGGAAGACAGGGGTCCCGTTACATTTGGAGTAAACCAAAAGACAGAATTTCACAAAACAAACATCATACCTACAGTCAAGTGTAACCCAGCCAAGGTTATACAATTATAGAATTATTCAGGAAATAATTTCATTTGACATGTAGGGCAATTATTATGATTACTTTATTATTATTCTTTCATATTGTATTTTGGTTTATTTGTGTTTTTCTTTATTATGGTCTTGATGCTATTGATTGAGATTTGAACCAATAAAAAGGCTATTGGCGAAACAGGCTTTTGCCGAAAGAAATATTACACGGAGGAGGGACTTCCGCTCCCCTTTGAGCGGAAGTCCCGCCTTCGTGTAATATTTCTTTCAACAGAAGCCTGATTTTTTTTTTCTTTTTCAATTGAGCCACGTACTGTAGCTGTCACAACATTGAAAAACTATATATTGCTTATATATCAAACTGAAACTTTGCATTGAAGCTTCTCAGTATATACTGCTGCATAATCTTTGTACTTTGTGTAGCAAGAAAGGATTTTGGTGAGTTATCTATTTTGAGGTTTTTTTGGAACTTGTAATGTAGTAAGTTCAGCTAGCTAACATAGTTTTTGCATAGCATTGCTGTTCCAGATAATTTATGTGTTTACCTGTCCTAGAAATATTAATAGCACCGAATTTACTTTTGTATTGTATGTACTTTTAGTTCATATTTGAAGAGAGACATGTTTTGTAAAGTCAAAACAGCTAGCTGTCTCGTGACATTTTAGTTAATTGAATCTTGGAATGGCGACGCTCATGTGCTAAGAAAGAGCACAAAGAGATAAAATTGACTAAAATCTGACAAAATCTAAAGCAAAGAGGAAGTTATGGCTTTTCCTGCATCAGCACAGCTACAGTGTGGGGTACGGCCTAATGCTGGTGACATTGAAAGCTGGAGAGATTCCTGTGACCTTAAAGAACATACAGCATTTCCCTGACAGGAAGACATTTCCCTGACATTTTATTTTCATACTTTATTGTGAAGGATGTTTGCAACACATCATACTAACAATTGTATGGTATTTTATGTTTGTTCAAGGTATGTAATTAATACCCACTTCAGTTCTTTATATTTCGTGTTTATTACTCAGATTATGGGTAAACATATTTGTGAAATTGAAATGGCTACTATACAGTTGTACAACATTTAGAAATATAGTCTTTACAGCTTAATTAGGCTTAATGATTAATAATATATATATTTTTTGCAAATAATCCTATGCTGATGCTGTTTTTAGTTCTTTAAGAAGAACAGTGTAATGACCAGTATATTGTTGAGATTAATAGAATGTAAGCAATGCTGGTTCTTTGAATATTTTTTTTTGTGTGTGGATGAACAGTCTACTGCAGAGGATTGACACCAGACACCAGAGCTCCTGGAACAACTCTTCCTGGAATCACTTGATCAAGATTTCCCTAATCACGGAATGGTGAGCCACCCAAACAATTGCATGCAGAAAATTTGAACATCTCCCTCAAAATACCCGCCTATGTGGCAGGACTTGTGGGTAGGATTTGAACAGAAAAAACCCTTTTGTAAGAAAACTGTGAATCCATTTAATTAATTTCCATTTTATTGTGATTGTATTTTATTTTAATCAATAGTTCATAAGACAAGCCGGCAACTTAACTGTATCTACCTTGTCCACAGGTCTCAATCCATTTGATTATTTATCAATACACCTCCCTCCGAATATAGTACTAGTCCTATCATATGTGGTTAACTGGTATCATGCCTGTTACACAAGCATGGTGGTGGAAGTGTGATGGTGTGGAGATGCTTTGCTACTTCAGGGCCTGGACAACATGCAATAACTGAAGGAAACATGAATTCTGCTCTCTACCAGGTAATTCTAAAGGAGAATGTCTGGTCTTCAGTCTGTAAATTGAAACTAAAACGCAACTGGATTATTCAGTAAGACAACGATCCAAATTATAGGAGTAAGTCCTAGTCCTAGAAGTAAGTGAAAGACTGATCTCCAGTTATCAGAAGCGTTTGGTTGCAGTTATTGCTGCTAAAGGTGGCGCAAACAGTTTTTAAGAGGCAATTAGTTGTTTTTTTTATTTTTTATTTGCTTCAAAAAACAAAACTAAACTGTATTTTGTGTTTACTCGGGTTGCCACAAAAAAACATAAGAAATTCTTTTTGACTGCATTCTACCTGCTTAGTTCACATAAGCATTAGTTCCTAACAGTTCATATGACAAGCAGCATTTTTGTCATTAATTTGAAGAGACAAAAAAGTAGAGGGAACGACTGTTTACAGCTGCTATAATGTAAGTGATAGCAAGAACTAACTGGTTTTCCAGATGCTCCACATTATTAAATGTAACTATAAAACCAACCAAATGTTGTAATTATTGGCAAATTGTTGTTGTATAAGAGGAATAAATACTTAGGCTCTTAGAAGATAGCAGGGATTCTTTCATGTTGTTATATAACACCACCCATTGATTGTTTTCTAATAACAGCATTTCCTGTCACGTTTCATTCTTGCATACTTAGCCAGCTGTGTTATTTAAAGTACAATAATCTATTTGTGTTGAGAATCAGAAGCAAAATAGCTCCAGCTAGTTCAGCGTCCATCTTCAGTTACTGTTATATGACTGGCTGGACGAAAAACACCCTTAAATCATAGTAGCTACAATAAATCAAGTTCAGTTAGGGATTTTTAATATTAGTTTCTGCTTACAAGAGCAGACTTTGGTTACAAAAGACTTTGGTTGTGAAATGAGTGGGAAAATGTTCCCTTGCTTCTCGCTGATCAAGTTATTCATCATCTCTTTGATCAGATTATTGCTGGTGACTTCATGGTTCATGGCTGCTCTGCTGTTGTGCCTCGTCGAAAGCATTACGATGATGTATCAACTGGTGAGCGCTCTTGTGTTCAGCGTTGCTATGGCCACATCACATCCCTGCACCATTGGAAAGAAAACATGTGTTGCAATTACAGTCTTTATGATCAAATGTGGAAGTCCACAGAGAGACTGGAAGTAAAGGAAAGTGAGTGGTTTGGCGTCAGAGAGAGCTTTCTTTCTTTCGCTGATTCCTTTTGGACTCCACACACACCCAATGCAAACTTCCCCTCACAGCTGCATAAGTGAAGTTGTTTAAGAGCTGCTGTATACTGTAAAAATCATACAGTGGAGATAAA
This sequence comes from Noturus placidus, assembly GCA_022414735.1. Classification (NCBI taxonomy): domain Eukaryota; kingdom Metazoa; phylum Chordata; class Actinopteri; order Siluriformes; family Ictaluridae; genus Noturus; species Noturus placidus. The sequence goes on from JAFFST010049342.1 coordinate 72,596, forward strand.
TCCACCAGCTCAAGGGTTCGAGGTTTACCCACTTCCTGTGGGGATGTTCTCCCTCACATCTTGGGCTCCTATCAAACACAAAAGCTTCACAGATGCTTATCCATGTACGAGTATCCTTCCCTTGGCTTGGTTCCACATCAGTTCTACATTGTTTTCATTTATATTGTTTTTTTTTTTATTTTTTAATCTCTATCGTGTCAGATTAAATAAAAAAACCCATTTAATCTCTTAAAATATCAAATCCAGATGACTTGTGAAAACTGCTGCCTCAACTTTTTTTTGACCGGTTTAAAAAAAAAAAAACATTTGGCAATGAATCACTCCTTACACTAATTACTGGGCCATGCCAAAGTACGCCTGAGTCACTCCTGATAATTCACGTAATTGCCAAGTTGTTGGCAATCTAGATTTGAGATTTGCTTTGAAATGTGGGGCGAAAAAGCGAATCCGTTTCCAGCACCACTTACTTTGATGTCCCTCACAGGCATCCAACACACACCCTTTCTAGCTTAGCACTGTTAGCAGCACGTCACAGTGTTATGACATTCCCATTATCAAATTCCACGATGAAACTTGGAGCCATCATAGCGAGCCTAGCGCTCCTGAGACCACTTAATGAATTCCTGGTGTTAAATTTAACACCATATGCAAACGAAATGCACTTATGCTGTTTGAGCAGGTCAATATGTATTAATATGTTGAGAAACTCACCGCTGATCTTCATCCACTGTAATAATACATGGATTTGCTATGAAGGAATGCAGCACTAAATGCATTGAAAATGTGTTTTTACTCTCAACTTAATGAATTGTTAGTGCAGTTAAAAGCCCATTTGGATCATATACAATAAGATTGTTTTACAGTTGAGAAAACCATAACTCACACAAGTATAAATATAAGTTATATGTACTGTTGAGTTCTTAGTTATTTGATGGGTGTAGTGTTTGACTTGTCACTTGAACTAAATTAATTTAATCCAAACCTCAGTAACTCAGAAAACAAGTAGCCCATACATAATATTAACATGTTCCTAATGTCTTCTAGTGGTGGGACATTCAGGGACATTAAACTGAGCTCTATCTGAGAAATAGCCCAAATATTATTCTACAGATTACTGTACACGTAGTCAGTTCATGTTCATGAAATATATCTGGAATCATAAAATTTATTTTACAATAAATTTACAATAGGGCGGCTGGGGCTCAGTCGGTAGAGCGGGTTGTCCACTAATCGTAGGGTTGGTGGTTCGAATCCTGGCCCGGGAGATCCCATGCCGAAGTGTCCTTGGGCAAGACACTGAACCCTAAGTTGCCCCTGATGGCAAGCTAGCACCTTGCATGGCAGCTCTGCTACCATTGGTGTGTGAGTGTGCGCTCATTTGTAAGCCGCTTTGGACAAAAGCGTCTGCTAAATGAATAAGTGTAAATGTACAATTAAGGGGTCTGTGGGTGCGAAAAATTTGAGAACCCCTGATTCATTGCCCAAATATTAGCATTTTATGTTTGCCCTTTTTTTTCCATTAGAAAAAAGGAACTAGCCATAAAGGAACCAACAGAAAGACCAGAAGTTCTTGCAGAAGTCCATAGAGGTCATGGGTTATTTCATTTTCTTATATCATACATCTTCAGAGTTACAGCCTTACAGGCAGCGGATTTGATCCTGAGCTCAGGTAACTTTGTAGTTTATATTCTTCCAAAATTTCCACTTCAAGATTAATAAAGACATGCATGTTAGGCTGATTGGCGTGTCTAAAGTGACTGTAGTGTATGAATGTGTGTGTGAGTGTGTATGGGATTGTGCCCTGCGATGGACTGGCACCCTGTCCAAGGTGTACCCCGCCTTGTGCCCGATGCTCCCTGGGATAGGCTCCAGGTTCCCCCGTGTCCCTGAAAAGGTGTAAGCGGTTGAAGATGGATGGATGGATGGATATATCTGTCATCTATCTTTCTTACCATGGAGATGTCCCAGTCCTGAAATGAACTGTCAATTAAATGAATCACTATAGTGTTCGCTATGGTAAAGTTGCAGATTTCTACGTCACCTTTTCAAGTGAGTGACACTAATTTGGAAATGGTCTAGCACTGACAAACATAATAGTGGATCGAAGAATGGATTAATGGATGGAAGAATGGATGGATTGATGGATGGATGGATGGATGGATCGAAGAATGGATTGATGGATGAAAGAATGGATTGATGGACTGATGGATGAAGAATGGATTGATTGATGGATGGATGAAAGAATGAATGGATTGGTGGATGGATGGAAGAATGGATTGATGGATGAGAGAATGGATTGATGGACTGATGGATGGATGGATGGATGGATGGATGGATGGATGGAAGAATGGATTGATGGATGAAAGAATGGATTTATGGACTGATGGATGGAAGAATGGGTGGATTTGTGGATAGATGGAAGAATGGATTGATGGATGAAAGAATGGATTGATGGACTGATGGATGAAGAATGGATTGATTGATGGATGGATGAAAGAATGAATGGATTGGTGGATGGATGGAAGAATGGATTGATGGATGAGAGAATGGATTGATGGACTGATGGATGGATGGATGGATGGATGGATGGATGGATGGAAGAATGGATTGATGGATGAAAGAATGGATTTATGGACTGATGGATGGAAGAATGGGTGGATTTGTGGATAGATGGAAGAATGGATTGATGGATGAAAGAATGGATTGATGGACTGATGGATGAAGAATGGATTGATTGATGGATGGATGGAAGAATGGATTGATGGATGGAAGAATGGATTGATGGACCGATAGATGGAAGAATTTATTAATTAACTGATGGATGGAAGAATGGATGGATGAATTGATGGATGGAAGAATGGATGGATGAATTGATGGATGGAAGAATAGTTGGATGAATTAATGGATGGAAGAATGGATGGATGGACTGATGGATGGATGAATTGAAGAATGGATGGATGGACTGATGGATGGAAGAATTAATGGATGGAAGAATCAATGATACATTGATGAATGGATTGATTGATTTATTGAAAAAAAAATCATGAGTTCATATTAAACAAAAGAAATAGTGCATGGCCTTTTTGGACTTCCATAAGTTCTGGTTTAGTATTATTATTATTATTATTATTATTTTATATATGGCTAGAACTGTCACAGTGGCAATATGAAACACAGCAAATACATTTTTGTCATGGATATCCCAGCGTCTACTTTGGACTACAGCTCCCAGCAGCCACTGCACTACTTCATGGTCACATGACCTCCTGCACCTGAGTTACCATCCATCCATCTTCTACCGCTTACTCCTTTTCAGGGTCACGGGGAACCTGGAGCCTATCCCAGGAGGCATCGGGCACAAGGTGGGGTACACCCTGGACAGGGTGCCAGTCCATCGCAGGGCACAATCACATACACACTCACATTCATACACTACGGACACTTTAGACACGCCAATCAACCTACCATGCATGTCTTTGGACTGGGGGAGGAAACCGGAGTACCCGGAGGAAACCCCCGACGCACGGGGAGAACAAGCAAACTCCGCACACACATGGCCCCGACGGGACTCGAACCCTGGACCCTGGAGGTGTGAGGCGAACGTGCTAACCACCGTGCGCCCCCACCTGAGTTACATTCTAGTTAATGAGCACTGTGTGTGTGTGTGTGAATGTATGTGTGTGTGTATGTACAGTATGTGTATGTATGTATGTATAGCGCTACATTTAATTGTCTCACTTTGCCGTTGTTTCTGTTCTGGTCCTTGTGTCATGTTTATTCCTCGCCGTAGTGTTTTTGCCAATTGTTTTTAGCTTCTTTTGTTTGTTTTGATTATTATTAAAACTTTATCCGCACTTGCATCTGACTCCGCCTCTAAATCGTGACAATTTTCCATTATGTAGCATGGAATAAGTGCTCAGTTTAAAATGATTCTGTCTCTTCGGCCATTTGGTTAGCGGACTCATTTCATATGCAACTTTTTTTTCTTTTTTTTTTCTTTTACTTATGAAAAGACTCATTGATGAGGGGGTTTGAAGTTCCAAAATGAAGACAACAAAACAAAATCTGATTGCAGATTGTTGGCAAAAAATAAAAGGACATCCTTATAAGGTTTTGTTTATTTTAGTTTTGTTTATCAGTGTATTAAAAACTTAGAAGCAGTGAACACCCAGTGTAATCGAATGAAGTTTCTGTTCATTCCTGCAAAATATATTATTTACTGGTGTAGCTTATCAGGAATATATATATATATATATAACATTTCTACACGTTAGCACTTTTTTGTGATAGAACAAGGCCTGGTTATTTGAGCTACATATTGGTTCTAATTACTGTGTCTCTCAAGTAAGCTAAGCGCAAACTCGAAAGATTTTCTTGGTAACCTTTAATATGCTATTGATTGATCTGTTTAGATGAAGAGCACAGTGCTGGTGACAAAGTACTGTAAGAAAATTTAAAACAAATCTCAGAAAGTTCTCTGGAAAACTCAATGATACATTTCATTCTTTTAAAACAAGACTTTCTTTTGCTAATTAACAGTCTTTTATTTAAGTACAAGTTTCAGATCAGGAGTTGTGGTCTTGGGTGGCCTCATTAAGCCTCAGCCTAGTGGGAGAGAGCAGGAATCACCCCAAATGATGTCATTTCTCTGTTTAATTCCCTTTAGAGAGGAGCAGCTCAGATTAACAGCAGCACTGAATCAGTGCGTTTCTCTCCTACAGCTGCTTCTGACTCACTCTCACACAAAGAAAAAGTACAAAATCTGAGTTTACTACTATATAACTATACTAAAAAAAGTGCACTACATTTCAGTTCCCTTAGCAAGTGAAAACATCTTAAATATATAATATTTATAAATAAAATATAAAATTTATCTAGTGTTTCTGATTAAAAGATCCCAATAAAACAAATATAAGATTATTAAACATATTTCTAGTCATTTTGTATTAATTTCAAGCTTTAAATTTTCTTTTCTTCTATTGGCACATATATTCTTTAAAAATAGCTCAATTATATGTCAGTGGAAAAAGAATCAAAGGAAAAAAGCTGAACCCAGATCTGTAGAAGGAATTCTACAAACCTCCTGCTCCATTTTGGTCTCATCTGACCACAACACTTTCACCCAGTTGTCCTCTGGTGGTCAGATGAGACCAAAATGGAGCTCTTTGGCATCAACTCACCTCGCCGTGTTTGGAGGAGGAGGAGTGCTGCCTATGACCCCAAGAGCACCATCCCCACCGTCAAACATGGAGGTGGAAACATTATGCTTTGGGGGTGTTTTTCTGCTAAGGGGACAGGACAACTTCACTGCATCAAAGGGACGATGGGCGGGGCCATGTGCCGTCAAATCTTGGGTGAGAACCCCCTTCCCTCAGCCAGGGCATTGAAAATGAAAAGTCATTACTAAGACATTACCAAGTACTAAGTCATGTTTTGCAAAGGGGTCAAATACTTATTTCCCTCATTAATATGCAAATCAATTTATAACATTTTTGACATGTGTTTTTCTGGATTTTTTTGTTGTTATTCTGTCTCTCACTGTTCCAATAAACCTACCATTAAAATTATAGACTGATCATTTCTTTGTTAGTGGGCAAACATACAAAATCAGCAGAGGATCAAATACCTTTTTTTTCCCTCACTGTATGTACGTGCTTTTTTATTTTGTTTTTTTATTTTTAATAAATTTGCAAAGATTTCAAACAAACGTCTTTCATGTTGTCATTATAGGGAATTGTTTGTAGAATTTTGAGGAAAATAATTAATTTAATCCATTTTTGAATAAGGCTGTAACATAACAAAATGTGGGAAAAGTGAAGCGCTGTGAATACTTTCCGGATGCACTGTATCATGGCTACGATATAGTAGGTAAGATAATAATGTAATTAAGGTGTTTACATGAGTCGCTTTTAGAATATTCCTGTCATGTTCCCGTTTTACATGTTTTAGAACATAATTAGATTAACAGCCCGTGTCATTAAGTCACCGCGCCACGCCGTCCGACGTCCCTCCAGAATCAACATACAGTTCGCCTTCGTTATGGTACCGTATACAGCTTTGGGTGTATTTATTTATTTTTTTACGGACGTTTTAAGTGCAGTTAATTATTTGTCATGCTGTACGTGTTAATAGACGTCTGCTTGAAGCCATGGGCTGTGTCCCAAACCGCGTACTGACTGTCTATATAGTAGCCGAGATACATGTATACATGTATTTTCCCCCACTGCAGGCCTATAATAGGCAAATGTTAAGAACTGCCGTGTGTGATCGTGTCCTGTCGCAAAATGCGGTGAAAACTCTCACACGACGTTCATCATGTGATTAAGGTGTTTACATGTCTGTAATACACATCCATAATACATCTAAAACAGGAGTACTCCACCTGTCTTAATTCTATTAGAGCTTAATTCGAGTATGACCTTAATAAGATTAAGGTAAGTAAAAATTGCTGTTTATATGGTAGTACATGTTCACATTACTGTCTTAATCGGGTTAGTAGTGGATTATTTTTGTCCATGTAAACACACTGACTGATGTTAAAGCTGTCTGAAACTGAAATTGGATTGAAAATATAAAAATAACATTTAATTTTAGTTATTCATTTTATATACGGTTGTTAGATCTAGAATTCTGCCTGCTCGAAATCATACACAGAGATAAAGGAGTGCAGAGAGATCTGCCTCTGTGCCACATCTGTACTAATAATGAAGTTGTGACTTTAACTGTATGTTACTATGGTTTCAGTTGTTTATAGGCAGTGCCTTCATTTAGAATGGTAATTAAACTGACCAGAACTAGCTGTGGTGTATGTAGGGTTTTAACACACACCTTCAAGCCAATCAGAGTCGAGTATTCGGACAGACCATTGTTTAATAATCAATAATCCACTAGCTTCCGTGCTTTCTAAGTAGTGTATTTGGCTGTATTTAAAAAAGAATGGACTAAGATAGTTAGGAAGCTACAAATCAAATACTAATAATATTATCCAATCACAAATAATATCCATCTGGTTGTGCAAGGCTAGCCAGCTAAATTTAACCTGAAACATTTTTTTTAATGTAAAACAAGCAGTCAGGCTCGTAACAGTTCTGTCCACCATGGTTAATCAAACTTTATGGAAAGTCTCATTTGCTGAGCAAAATTATTGCACTTTAGTGTGTGGTTTTTGCGAACTGTATAATATCCAGAGGAAGTCAGGGTGCATAGAAAAATTCCTGAGAACTGCGAACTCAACATTTTTCTGTTCTCAGATGTTCCTACTTTCAACATCAGAGATTTCACACAACCTCAACTGTTTAAGGTTGGAAAAAGGTTTATGCAGTATCCTAGCAACCTAGCTATGTGAATAAAAAAAGATGGTTCAAATAGCTTTGACGTTTGGAACGGCCAAGAAAAGCAGAAGAGCGTGACGTAAGTGATCCTTTGTGTTAATATGGAGCACTGTTTTGATTAATATACATAACACACTGCAAAAAAAATTAAAATTGGCATCTTAGCAAGTGAAAATATCTTGTGTATAGTCAATTTCTCACTAATGCAGGCAGTGAACTAATGAACACAACATGTAGTTGACAGTGACATTAACTAACTGTTAGAGCATCTCAGATTTCTTTTTTTTTTTTTTACTTTGTTTACAGACCTTTTGACCGCCAGCTTTGAGACTGCAATCATTGAGAACATGTGACCACAAAGCATCTACGTGACACATTTCCTGTCAAATATTTCCTGACGGCCTGAAAAAATAAATATAAACGGAACGAATGTGACACCTTTCTGCGTACACTAGTGACTAACTGTGAAATATGTGAAGTCCACGTGGAACATGGCTGTGGTCGTGCTTCTATGTGACACGGCGAGCTGTTGACAGAGGTGTTAAATTTCAGAGCTGATGGACCGTCGCTTTGTGACAGGGTTCAAATGGTACGCGCTCCTCACTAACAACGAGATGTCCAATAGAAAGGAAGAGAGAGAAAGGGACGGATGAGGAAACCGAATCAGCACCGCATGCATCTGTCAGCCGGGCGACCTTGGGCGACACCGCATCACATCACTGTCAAACCACGGAGGAAAACTTGATCACTCCGTACAAATCAGCTGCGTTTTTGAGGATGAACAGAGATTTGGCATTTAACAAAGTGCAAAAGGAGCATGTCAGCTATTGAGAGGATCGACGAGTCAGAAACGTGCGCTCTGTAATTTATCACAGATGTTTCAATTAGAAAAACATCAGGATGTTTGTAGCCTGGATGCATAATTATTAATCAAATTTGTAATGCAATTAGTTACCGAGGTAACATCTTGTTGGAAGTTAGCTTTACATTGACATTTATTCATTAATCAGGCACTTTTTTCCAAAGCAAGTCCAAGAACACAACCCGAGACAATACATACATACAGTGCCTTGCGAAAGTATTCGGCCCCCTTGAACTGTTCGACCTTTTGACACATTTCAGGCCTCAAACATAAAGATATAAAACTGTAATTTTTTGTGAAGAATCAACAACAGGTGGGACACAATCATGAAGTGGAACGAAATTTATTGGATATTTCAAACTTTTTCAACAAATAAAAAACTGAAAAATTGGGCGAGCAAAATTATTCAGCCCCCTTAAGTTAATACTTTGTAGCGCCACCTTTTGCTGCGATTACAGCTGTAAGTTGCTTGGGGTATGTCTCAAGGGGGCTGAATACATTCGCAAGGCACTGTATGTATTAATCACTTAAAATTCTTCTGTCACTTCTACTACAGTGCTCTTACTTTTGTCTGCTTTTAAACGACCTCAGATCTTTCAGCATGTCATCGTATGCTGGAGAGCGTGTTTCAAAAATAGCCAATTATATCATTTAATGTTTGCCGTCCTCCGCACCTAGCTACCATCAAGCAGAAAACGCTGAGTCAGCTCACGGTAGAACAAAATGGTGTTCTCCAAGGCCTTAGTGCAACATTTTAGAAAATAGTCACAGTGTGGTGCTAGATAATCACCAGATAACATAGAGTGCAAATTAGGAAAAAAAAGTTACACTGTGAAAAGACTAGAGACAAGACAATAAATACATAATGTGCAAGCAGAGAAAGTAGAACGAGTACTTAAGCAGGGTTAGAACTCCAGAGGAGCCAGGCAAATGGGCCTTTTTCATTTTTATTTTGATTTCCTTCGCCCAAGGACAAAAAACACATAAGTGCCATTTTTTTTTTTATCATTTTAAGCAAAAAAAAAAAAAAAAAAAAAAGGATAGCATAATTAGCTACTTATGAGCTAAATCTACCATCTTTTTTTCGGTCTCCATTTCCCATGACGGAAACCGTCACCGCAGTCAGTGTATGTTCACTGTTCAGATCAGTGTATCGTTCGACAAAAGCATCAGCCAAAACATTACTAATGTGAGATGGGAGGAAAAGGGGCGGGGTTTCCGTGGATTATCAGTTAATATAGAAGAGTTCAAAACACGAATGTAATTGTGAGTCATTCCAGACTGTTCACATGCCCGTTAGCACATTTGCTGTTTTTATTAGGTAAAAGAGAAGAATATTTAGTGTATTTTTAATACAATGCAGAGTTTCTATGCAAAATGCTTAATGGTTGGCAGGTCTGTTGGAATAAGGAGTGCCACACACACACACACACTACTCTCAAACTACAATCTTAAATTTCATAGAATAATACCAGCAATACACAATAATAAGAATAATACTACTGAGTAGTCAGAGGTGTTCGCAGACCTGTCTGATCTAAACTAGCCTGTGCAAAGATCATTTCAGAATGTTACTGTTTGTTCCTGGTACATTATTTGATTTATATTCAGTTTGACACTTTTGACACAGTAGGTGTTTTTGAAAGCCGTATTTAAAACATTCCCATTGGCTAAAGTCCTGTTTTCCTGGGAGTTACAGTTCACTGGAAGTCAGATTTGTTAGCATACTCCACTCGGCAGATTTACACGGAGATCCTGAACTCTTGGCTGGGCATTTCTCAGCAGAATCTGTGATGATGAAACTGTTTGTGAGAAGATCACTGAACCTGGTTAAGTTTAATATCCAAACTCATGTGGGGACAGCATGGGTACTGATAGTATATTGTATTGCACGGTCACTGGACTGCAACAGCACGCTATCACTATCTATAAATATACACTATAGCAGGGCTGTATATTTTCAGCAGGAGGTCAGACACAAAATCATTAATCAGTCTTTCTTTCTTTCTTTCTTTCTTTCTTTCTTTCTTTCTTTCCCACTGCTTTTCAGTTGGATCCTTTTGAAATTGCTGGAACTTTTTCAGCACGAGTCAGGTAGTGTCTCTTTGAATTATTTGATACTTTCTTGGCATTCAGAGAAGCAGTCGTTTGTTTGAGACAGAGATTGGTAGCAGTCTTGACGTCCTAATATTCTGATGAAGTTTGAAACTTTCACAATCTTAGCAAACTTACACACACACACACACACACACACACACACACACACATATATATATATATATATATATA